>JARJDX010068872.1:0-28059 GCA_030264735.1 Gymnusa sp. GC000175 | reverse complement strand
TTTAAATAGGAGGAAAAAAAGCGTCTAAGAACTACCAAGGGATAACCCTTCTCAGCGCGGCAATGCAACTCTTCACACGCGTCATTGGCACCATCCTTCCAAAACCAGTCCCATTAAGTAAGGAATAACAGGGATTTCGGAAGAACCGATCTACCATAGACGCAATATTTGTGTCACGCCAGATCGCAGAAAAAGCAATGGAATTTTAGAAATTGGGATATATGTGCTTCATAGACCTAACCAAAGCCTTTGACTGAATTAAACCTAATGACGTTTTAAACATATTAAGAGAAGAAGAAGTACCTAAGAAAATCATCATAATAATTCTCAATCACTCAAAAACTCTTCAACAATTAACCAACTAACCAACACACAACACACCGATATTGACTGGCATAAGCAAGTGGACTCTCTAAGTCCATTATTATTTAACCTTAGTATGGACAAAATAATAGAAAAAGTCCGCATTTAGAACCCAGATTCAAAATAAATACTGTGCTACGCAGACGACGCGGTCATAATAGCTGAAAATGAAGATCAACTGCAAAAACTACTACATCAATTCTTCCTGACGGTTACAAAATATAATTTAAAAATCTCAGTGCAAAAAAACAAGGCACTAGTGATGGTAAAAGAACCTACGAGATGCAAACTAGCCGTTAACGATGTAGGCGTGGAACAGTTAATGACATTTAGGTACCTTGGAGTAGAACTTCTAGCCAACCAAAACATAGTCAAATCATCAAAGCCACAAGAGCATCAGGGTCTCTTAGAGACATCATTTTGAAAAACCAATATATGAATCAAGTTGCCAAGTTTAGAATATACAAAACCTGCATCCGATCAATTGCGACCTATGCCGCTGAGACCAGAGCAGCAGAAACGGGTAAAAACAAATTACATAGCAAAAACAAACAAAATTAGAACACTCAGAAGCATAACAGAAAACTTCCTCAGAGTAGAATCCGCAATACTAAAATAAGAAGAAGATGCGAAGTACAAGAGATGGTTCGATGAACAAAGCAGAGACAGACACCAGAATAGCAAAGCAAGCGAGAGTTGCAAACCAAACTCCAAAAGCCTCTGGGCAGACCACCAAAACGCGGGAAGGACAGCTGGACTTCAGTGTCGCAAAAGGCGGAAAGTTGAAAAAAGCTAAATCAAGAAGAAGAAGAAGAAAACCCTAGTCTTTTGACCCTTTCAAAAGCGTTTTCTAAATCTACAACAAAGCCAAAGAATGTGAATTTATGTATATAATGCTTTTCTAATTTTTTTTATAGATTTAATTTAGAAATTGATCGGGAACCTATAGAAAATCTTTTAAAAATGTTTAGCACTCTAGCTTAAAAATTAAAAATGGATTTTTTCAAATGTTATAAATTAAAAACATCCTAGAGACCAAAAAATAAAAATATATATTGCAGTGCCATGTAAAAATGTAAAAGCTGTGGTCACCACACTTTTGTTACGAATTTGAAACATATCCGTTACTTTAATAGAAACATAACTTTATTTGAATAATTATCAGCTAATTAGGTTGGCAGTGTCTCTGCAACTTTATTTTATTGAAATTTATGTTGGCAATAACTGATATAGTCACATCCGTCACTTTTGAATGATATATTTCATTAATTTTCAGTTTATTAAAATGACAGTATGTCTCTGCTACTTGATAGGAAAAAATTCAATAAAATTCCCAATTTTTGTTAAAAATCTAAATATAAATCTCCAGGCCAATCAGTTTAGACGTCTGTGGACACACATAAACAGACAGACACTACATCGAAAACAACTTTTGCTAAATAAGGGGAGTCGAAAACGTATATTTCCGCAAAAATCACAATTTAGAATATACTTTCATTTAATACGTAAAAGGTGCAAACGTGAATGAACATTTCCATAATAGGTACTAAAAATGGATTATCAGTTATACTTTTAAAAATTAATAAATAAATTTGACAAAAAGCTAAGGCTGTTGGCCAATTGACATTTATAAAATAATATATCTATATACATATTTTAACTTAACACCATATTAAAAAAAAACAAAGTAAAGTAAAAGAGCTTTAAAACAATCACGCCGATGTAAATGTTTTACCCTACTTCAAATCTACTGAATAATTGACTTTACTTTAATCAAACTTACAAAAATGCTAAGTGGTTCAGTCATGCAGTACAAAACTTGAGACAAACTTAATCGGTAAATGACCTTAATCGTTCCACATTTATAAATTAAGGGGTAAAATTAAACATCAGAATATGTCTTTGCAGCCATGAATAATTTTTAATAAATAAAATAAATTTAAAACAGCTTTGCACACATTTTAATAATTAATATAAGTCATATATTTTCAAGGCCAAAGTTGCTATTTGATGAAACTTCAACAAAAAAATTGTTGACGCTTGAAGTCAATTAATAAAATTTAAATTAATAATCTGCTTAAGTAAAAACCGATTTTATTCACATTCAGAAAAAGTTGTTTTCTATGTGATGTAAGTCTGCCTGTGTATCTCTGTGTTGTGTGTCTGTCTGTATGTATCTGCTCTACAGCCCAGACGGCTAAATAGCTAAACTGATCGGCCTGGAAATTTATATTTAGGCTTTTAACAAAAATTGAGAGATTCCAGTGACTTTTGACTGAAATCTTCCAACCGAAAGTGGTAGTTTATTGGTTAGGTTTTTCGGTTTTTTGCTAATATTTTAAAAACTGTGAGGTTTATAAAAAACATAGGAGTACAAAACTGTTTAGAATTAAATTTTGAACAAATATTCTTCCTAACATTTTTTTTTAATTCAATAATGTAAGAACCCATCCTTGTTCGTTGCTTAGCTACATATTTATAAAAATTATTCCCATCAAATTGAACAAATATACTGTCATTATAATAAGTTAACAACTAATGAAATATGGTTATAACATTCAAATGTGAAGGATCTGACTATCGTAGTTATTATCAACATACATTTTAACCAAATAAAATTGCAGAGACATACTACCAACCTAATCAGCTGATAATTAATGAAATATGCTTATGTTTTTATCAAAAGTAACAGATGTGTCTCAAATTCGTAAATGAAAGTCGTGTGGTAACAACCATTTTTTATAATTTTTCAAAATATTTTTGTTTGTTAAAAAAGTTAATTTTTCACAGTAACTGTGATATAAAAATTTTAAATCGCAATTTTTACAAAAAAGATTTATAGTTTAAAATCATCTTCTTGCGTTGTTAACAGTTCAGGTAAAAGGTCTCTATCGATCTTGGTACTGCGCCAACTGCCTTAGTTTCAGGAAGATCTACTTAAAATTGTAAAAAAATGAAAAAAATATACAAAAATTAACGATAATTAATAATAATTGATAATTTATTTTATTTTTTTTTATAAAAAAATTGAGTACTGAATTATATTATTTCATCTGTTTAAAACCAAAATTATGAATTTAAATTTTTAAATTAATTTTAAGTAAATATTTCTTCAACTAATTTTAGAAATAGGTTTTAAAAACTAATTTTCAAAAAATTTGTGTCTAATGTGTGAATAAAAATGAAAAGAAAATTATGCATGTAATTTTGCAATGTAACTCAGAAACTTCAAAAATATTGCTTTGTTGCGTGTTAGTGGCGGGACACTAAATCTAAATAATGTTCATTGAAAATGTGCACCACAAGACTAGATAGAACCCTTTAATTTTAAATAAATTTAAAACTTCTTTTCTTACCTTTTCCTTTATTATATTTATACTCCAGTAAAATAAATAAAAGTGAAAATTGCCCTAAAGTAGCCGGACTATTAATTTTAAATAGGTTTAGACAACTGAAAATTTAAATAATTTTTTAAATTAAAAAGTTTCCTAACACTGGGGTTTTAAAGTTATTAACGTCATAATAATTAACTATGCGTTACAATGTATATGTAAAAGAGGACATTTTGAATATCAGCACTTCATATATTGTACAAATATAATTTAGAAGTGTATCAAAAGTGACACATTTTAATAGCCTCCAACATCTGTGACTTATCAACACACCAGTAATTGTAACAGCAAAAAAATCTCACAAAAAAGTCACCCATTAAAAATATGTAAAACATCAGGACGTAACAACGAGCAAAAATAAAACAGGAATTGGTAATTTAATAAAGTTTATTAATAATAAAAATATATAATTTGTTTCAAAGTTCCTTAAACTAAAAAATACATTTATTTGTTTTATAGAAGGGCACTATAAGTAGAAATATATTTCACATAATAAAAAAGAAACCGTAAATATATACAATAAATCCTAATTTAGCGCTTAAATTTAAACGAATTATTCGTCGTAACGAATCAATATAAATTTATTTAAATCGTGGAAATGTACAAAATAACAAATTTATGACATGGTATAATGATTCCAAGCTTCTAAAGCAGGGCTGCTGTCAACGGGGTATGTATTAACCGGAGAATTGGTGAAAACTGTTCTTTGCGGTAAATACTGGTAGGGGGGTAAATACTGATGCCCGCTAGTTGAGTAATATCCGGGTGTTGGCATCGACATAGTGCTCTGGTATGAATAAACAGCAGGATTGGGAGATGGAAATCTCTCGTTTTTAATAATGGAAGAGCTCGGTTGCAGCTCGTGGTATCTGGTGAAAGGCAAATCGTAATTATCACCATTTTGTGTTGATAAATTTTCAACACAACTCCGTTTTGTTTTGTGATTATTATTGGTTTCCTCATCTTCCGAATGATGTTTGTTATAATTTTGATGATAATTCTGATATAAATGTCCATTTTCTCCTGGTAAATACTGATCTAAATCACTGCTATCCAAGCAATCTTCTGTGATATAAGTATGATCAATTTCGGGCAGTCTAAAATCAATGTTTGATTGTTCAATACAAGAGTTACGCATCGTTTGCGATGTGGAAGGACTATGGGGATCACATGATGAAGGGGATGTGGAGTTGCTTCGTGGACTACAAGGTGAATCTTCCTGTTTTAACGATCTGCTAAATGTGACGTTTTGGCCGTGTGGTAGTTGGTGCAGGGGATCTCCAGGACCTTTATTTTGCTTACGACGTCGCGGCTGATATTTGTAATCTGGATGCTCGCGTTTGTGAATGACTCTCAAACGTTCTGCTTCTTCAATGAACGGTTTCTTATCATTATCGCTTAGAACTCTGAAAGCAGAAAATAGATTATATATTAGATAATGTGTTACCCTTTCTATAAATATTACGACAGCTAGGAAATGCTTATCGATATCGGAATTAGGATAGGGGTTCTTTAGGTAGGAGATTATCTCCCCCATATTTTAACGTAATAATATACATTTATGTAAATATTGATTAATACAATTTCTTTTATAATCTTAAATTAATCTTCCCCATATTTAGTATGTCTTGTTATGACTAAGTATTTGTTCACACCTGAACAAATAAAATTTTTGTTATAGATTTTTCTTAATTTATCTAAAACCTTTCTTGTTCTGTTTAATAGCTAGTTAAATTATGTTATTATTATAAATGCTGAAAAAGAAAACTGTTTATGACCAATATTTTAATTTAGATTGAATGCTAATTCCTAAATTTAAAAATCGAACAATTTTGCTGTATGGATATAGCGCCATGCAATAAATACTTCCTCAATGGCAGTGATTTAACAAAGAATCAAGTACTCAAATGTTAAAAAAAAATATTTAAAATTACCCCCAAACTCTAGAAGAAATATTTATGGTGCTATTCTGAACACACATGTTAGCGTTAACATTGATGTTTTTTTCTAACGTCAATAGATGTTACAAAAATGCTATTCTGAACACATCGAATGTCAACTAAGATCGATGTCAATTAACATTTTTAATGTTAAATTAACACCCGTCAAATCGGTCGGCGTTACGAGATAACATCGGTGTTATTTGACAGAATTGAATATTTATTAATAAAGGGAATGTGGACCAAATAATAAGTTTGTAATAGTTTAAAATGCTTAAAAATACATATAAAGTTTTAAAATAAATATAAATATTGTATTAATAATTAAAAATTACTAAACATTTTAACATTAACCTTAAATAATCTTAATTCAAAACATCAATGAAGATAGTTGCGATATAAAAGTTGCACTGTAAAACAGGCTTGATAACATTGGCTTGTTCAGAATACGAATTCTTACATCGATGTAAAATTTGACATAACATCGCGATGTTAATAACATCGATGTTAATTTAACATCTATCAACAACTTTTGTCCAGAATAGCACCATAAGAATATTCAAAAAACAATTAAAAGAGTATATCAAAATTAACATGAAATAAATCAAGATATGTAGTATGTTTATATAAGAGGTTATTAAATTAATTAAATAATTATTTTATTAATGAAGTTAAAATATAAAATTTAAATAGTAGATAGTAAATTGGCAGTTATGTACAAAGAGGAATCAAAGTAACGACCCTTTAAACACAATACCTGATGGTATCCGGACATTTTACCGTCAGCATTTGTCCGACGGACATTTGGTCGCCGGCAATTTGCCCATCGGACATTTGACCGGACAAAATAAAAGTTGCAGAGACATGCTGCTAATCTAATTGGCTGATAAATAATGAAATATAGTTATGTTTCTATTAAAAGTCACGAATATGTTTCAAATTCGTAAAATGAAAGTAGTGTGGTAATCACACACGCTTTTATATATCGTTAAAAAGAGAAGAAAAAAAATTATTTAATCATGTGTAAATTAAATATGGCATCCATTTAAAATAGGAAAGAAAGTTGCTTTTTTTGTAACTTTTATAATTACAGAGAAAATTGTCTTTTTAGAAAATCGCGATTATCAGTTTTCTTTGAAATAATTTTGATTGAGCACTACACTCAAAACTCCTAGAGACACAACAGAAAAAGAATCTCTTGGCTGCGCAACATAAGGTAGTGGTTTAGTTACACGTCTACAGAAATCTTTAGGCAAGCGATTGATAAGGTCCGGGTAGCACTGATGATTTCCAATCTCCGATATGAATGGAACTTCAGGAAGAAGAAGTTTTTATTATAAAATAAGTAGAACGAGAGAAAAATAGTAGAGCAATCCTAAAAAATACACCACGCAATTTATGGTGTTATAAATTAAGCTTGTTATAAATTAAATACCTTCTGTCCTAAGGTCGAGAAAGCGGTCTCTAAGGCAGAGAAACTGCTAAGCTAGTCAACGGCAAAAGAATGCATACGGCAAGGGGAAGCCACTGCATTAATTAATGATCCATATGGATGTTAAGCTGGTAAGCGGTACAACTTGTAATTAGAAATGAATAGATTAAAGATGGACAGGTAATGGTATATGTGCAACAGAAATCAGAATGTTATACTATTCAAGAAACAATGACCAATGAAACCATCAACATGGAGTCGGAATTGTGGTAGACAAATAAATCAATAAAAAAGTCACCAGTTTTACCCATTTATCATATAGAGTAATGATTAGAGATAGGGTAGCAATTAGAAACACCAAAAGTTATAATAAATACATTGAAAGTGTACGTACCGACAGAACTAGGTGAATAGATAAAACATTGAGAAACAATAAATACTTATTATAATGAGAGATTAGTATGCCATAATTGAAAAGGACACAAAATTTAAAAATTTGGACTAGAAGAGCGCAACGAAAGGGTAGATATGGTACCATTTGTAATTCGCATTTGAAATTGTAACAAATACCCTATATAACCTAACACTTACCTAAAAGACTTTACTCTTAGATAACACCACAAGACACAGAAGAAAAGTCGTAAGAAATAAAATTTATAATATGATATAATAAAAACTATAATATAATTAAAAAATATATAGAAGCTGCATTAAATCAACTGGAACATATTCAGGTGTAGATATATCAATAATAACCCGGTTTTTGCAACCATCCAACTGTTACTAAAACAAATCAAACAGATGTCGAAAAATAACAAAACTGATCTCACAGAGTTGAGAGAGCTGAGGTTAAAGACAAGCAAAGCGAAAACCCTCTAATAATCACAAAACTATAAACAACAAACTGAATGCTATCAAAGAAACTCTCTTGAATATAGGATATACATAGCTATAACGCAAAAACATTTGGATGACACAGGTTCGTCTTCTCCCAGGTCCTCTATTATCATTGATCTTACCTTGAATGATAAGCTGCAGTGGGCAGTAGGTTTTTCGTAAGATGTGTCCCTGGTAAGACAGGTTCCTGACTTCGATCTTGTTGCTATTCCTCTCTAAACCTCTGCGTTAGTTATTCTGTCAACCCAACTTATTCGCAAAATACTTAGGTACACCAACATCTCTTAAACGTCGATTTTCTTCGAAGTTATTTTATTGGAGTCCATGCCTACTTTCCGTAAGAAACGACCGATATTACATAGCATTTCACAATGTAACGTAAGCTAAGAATGTGGCTACACGGCACGGATTTTATTTTATTTTTCATTTATGTTGAATTCTAGATATGTGGTACGCTGTACTTTTTCAATGGTTGCGTTGTTTGCGTACAGACCATTGTCTTGTGGATTTGCATCTTTGCTTATAACCATGTACTTCGTCTTGCTTGCATTGAGTTTAAGACCGTATTCTTATTGTGCTTAGAAAACTCTATAGTGAGATGTATCGGCATGGGGTTGTCCACGTAGTAAATTATATTTATTGCTTCGCCGTTTACATACCTTCTTTTCTTTTGTGTAAAGTATCTTTATTTCTTTAATGGGGAATATATCCTTGTCGTACTCCACGTGGGATTTGAATTTCTTTAGTGTAACTATCCCTCGCAGTTGCTTTTTCTTTCCAGTATAGGTGACCGATTATTCTGATGTCCTTGCCAAACTGTGATGACCTATTCGTTTTTCGAGCTTATCGTATATGCTCTCGTAGATGACTTTGAGGAAAAGTTTAGGTGCATGGATAATGGTACTCATAATAGTTCGGTATTCTTCACATATTTTTGCATTTGTTGTTTTGGGTAGCGTTATGAATGTTGACTTGAGCCAATCAGATTGAATGTTTCCGGCTCGTAAATAATTTTAAAAAGTCGGATAAGTATATTAAGCCCTTTTTCCCACAGTAGTTTCAGAACTTCTACCTAAACTTCATCGGGTCCAAATGCCTTTTCTTATTTTATTCTGCCAAGTGCTTTCTTCACCTTCGTAATTGGAAGACCTGATAGAACAATACTTATATCATTTTTGTGTTAGCTTATATTATAAAGCAGTTCCTGCTTGTAGTCTTTTCATGTCTCACTCATACCTTCTAGGGATTTAGGCTCTGTATTACTTGTGCGTGCTTGAATAGCAGCATTTTTGCTATGATTTTTTCGGATGCCAGTAATAATTCTAATTTTTTTATAAATGCCGTGTATTTCGTGTCTTGCTTGCAGTTTTTTTACTTCATAGCAATATTTTTCGTGTTTATTTTCTTTTGCTGCTCTTATGCCACGTCTAATTTCTCTTTGCAGTTACCTGCATATTTGCTTTCATAATGTCTAGGTTGATTCATTTTTAACAAAAATTTCTGTCATTCAGTGCTGTTTTGCTCTCTGGCTGCCTTCCCTTATTTTCTCATGTGACACTTCAATCGTCGCCTTTTTGATATGATTTCACAGGTCTTCTACAACTGTCTCTATATTGCTAGCGAATATTTCCAATTTCGTCTGAAGTCAATCGGAGGCTTCTGCTTTCACCTTTCACTTGAGTTTTTAGGTGTTTATTTGCTTAAATTTTGTTCTTTTTGCAATTTTCTTTGGCCAAAATTCCACCTCTACCATAGTCCACCTCTACTATATGTTTGTTCTTCGAAGACACGTCAGCGCTTGGTTACGTTTTCTTAACGGTGTTTAAAAATCTTTGGTTGATTTCAAGGAAATATATTTGATTGCATTATATGTAATCGGTAGTTTCCGCGGGTGATCTTCAGGTGTTCAGCCCGCTGGCTGGTATTTTCTACCCTCTTTCAACTATAGCGATAAAGTCGAACATGATAATAGTGATTTCGTTGCTCTTTGTCAGACATAAAGTGGCCCATACATTGGCGTAGAACTCTTCTATCCGCTGTCCGTTGCTGTTGTTGTTGGTGCATATACTTGAATTAAGTTAAATTCTACTAAGATTGCATATATTTTAATTATAACTATTCTGTCTGAGTATGGCAAAAAGCTAGTGACTACTTAATATATATCTCTGCTCACTATAAAATCTACACTATTCCTATGGTGGTTACTGTCCTCTACTGAGTATCTTATTTCGCCGATACCTTGGATTTCTTGTCAAGTCTCTTTATTTTAAGGATGTTGTTACATATAGATTTTTCCTTGTTCATTTAAAATAGCCTCGTACCGCGCGCCTGGTTTCCTCTTTACAGCTAACCGGGAGATTCTTAAAACCCCTCTACCATTACCCCATTAAATGGGGTCCTGCAACTAGGTGCCGTGTTTTGATTTGTACCGATTGAATTAAATGTAATGGCCACCCATAATTATCTGATAACGAGCCTTTTATGTTTTTCCATAAACTTGATAGTTTTTGAAGTATTAAAAAAAATACGAAAAATCTAACTAATAAACAAGTAAACCCAACCTTATCAAAATTTGAGGTTGGGTGAAGAATAAAAATACCTTTCAAAGAAGGTGCCGCCAATGTTCCTCTAAGACAAAAGCATCTCTGTACGGAAAACCAATAGGTTGAGCATCCAAACCAACAAATGCGCAGCATAATTTTTCTTATAAATTATTTAATCGCAAGTAGGTAACGAGTATGACAATATAAAAAGAAACTGGAGAATTAGAACACGAATAGGTTATGTATCAAGCAGGGAAACTCGCACAACTAATTAAAGATATAAATAACTAAAATATTGATATATTTGGTGGGTGAGAAACAAGATAGAATCAGAAGAGCCAGTACAGAACTACCAACAGTCACCTTCTTTTATATTCAGGAATACCCAATGCTGATGATGATTATGGTGCTGGTGTGGAGATCATCCTCAAACACAGGGACGTTAGTCATTAATCGAATAGAATCCCATCAATATCATTAGTTAGAGAGCTATTATCATTTGATATGTAACTTTAATACTAAAGTTGGTTTAGATAACAAAGATATATAACATATAATTTGACCTCATGGGTTGAAAGAGAAAACTAAAATTTGTGAATGGTCTTGAGAGCATCCTTCTTCCATACAAACCTATACATTAAGTCACGTGAGTCTCTCCTAACCAGATGGTTAAAAATCAAATACACATCTGCATCAACAGAGATTTAAAAAACATCCTTAACGATGTAAATATACAAAAACGAATGAAGTGCGGCCTAACCAACGTGCCCAGACGTTGGCAGCAACAGCTTACAGATGGTGAAGCAAGAACAGATGTTAATATAAGAATTCAAAAACCAGAAGGGCTATCACAAGCTTAAAAATGGTTAGGAACTGTAGAAATATAAATAAAGCTACAGACCTTTGTGTATTAATGCCTAAGAAACATTGGATGGATCTGCTGGCCAAGTGTAATTTTGAATGCAGACCTATAGATTCTAATCCGACAAAAGAATATTAATATAGAAATCAAGGAAAAGACACACACTTAGAAAGCTTCTAGCTGAAATAAAAATGTTCCAGTATGAAATTTTCAGGGACAAATAACTAGGAGCAGAAAATAAGAACTCTTGTCAAAAACAAAATCTGCTGAAGAGCTCATATTAATTCTCTATGTTCTTGATGAAACACGCACTCAGAAAGCTTTTTGCTGAAACAAAGATGTTCCAGTATAAAATTTTCAGAAACAAAAAACTAGGAGCAGGAAATAGGAAGCCTTGTCAAAAACAAAATCTGCTGGAGAGCTCATTTTTATTCTCTATTTTTTTTGATGAAACACGAGCTTTATTAAAGTTATTTGAACTAACCTGCGATTAATGCGCGGTGACGATAAAATCATTGCTTTGACATATGTCAACAAAAACAAAAATAGACACACACTCAAAAAGCTTCTAGCTGAAACAAAGATGTTCCAGTATGAAATTTTTATGGACAAAAATTAGGAGCGGGAAATAAGAAACCTTGTCAAAAACAAAATCTGGTGGGGGGCTCATATTAATTCTCTATGTTCTTGATGAAACACGAGCTTTATTAAAGTTATTGGAACTAACCTGCGATCAGTGCGCGGTGACGATAACATCATTGCTTTGACATATGTCAACAAAAAAACAAAATAGTATCACAAAAAATATAAGATACGTAAATAATAAAACGACATGTCCGAGCATTTTTGTGAAAAGTTAAATGTTTCAGTTTTAATAAATTTGTTTCATAATGCTTCTGCGTATTATCTACGGTCTTTACTTACTAACCATCCTGAGATAGACACTACGTGTAAAGAAAACTGGAACTCGTAAAACTTACCTGAAAAAAAAATGAGAAATATTAGTTACATCCATATCAATAGTCGGACCTTACACGTTCAATCTGGCATCAGTTCAATCCAATTCTGTGATCCGAAATTGACGATAAATTGATAAAAGATTGATGGATCGATGGATTAATGGGATAGATTGACGATTATTATTATTCCAACAATGCCCTTTTGAAAATTATGATGATGATAATAATCTATTTTCGTGCTATATGAACGGTTTCAACGTCAATCCATCAATCTGACATCAATCCATTTATGATCAAGATCATGGATTGAACTGATGCCAGATTGAACGTGTAAGGTCCGACAATAGAAAGAATTGAACACTGGTAACTAAGTTTTTTTTATACGTATAACCGTTAAAATAAAATTTGTTTAATAAACCCGCCTAAAATTATAAACGCATTTATAAAAGTTAGTTTTCGAAGTGGTATATTGCAAAATATCTGATCAGCTCATACATGTATAATGAAATTTGGTGATGGTTCTGTCAAAACAAACAAATATATCTAAAATAATTGTTGTGTGGTGACCAAATGTTATTTTCTTTGAAAATTTTGCTATATTGCGTAAACTTTATACAGATCCATGGAGATTGGTAAGCCCAAACTACATTTGATTTCTTAACGCTGGAAATATTTTAATCATTGACGTTCGTTTATGTTTTACCTGTGTCAGCGAATTTTATACGTTCAAACAAAACACGTTCTTTATATAGATAAACAAGGTATCCAAGTATTTGATAGTAAATTTTACTAATAACATCTTATTTTAAATTATAATTGGCATGCCACATACAAGTAAACAAGACGCATTTATTCTTTTCTCATTTTCGTGGCATGCGAAATGCAGATGGTTCATAACCACACTCATTATAACTTTGCATTGAGCAGTTTGCTGAAGCTTTCCCTAACATTATTGGACATTATGAGAACTTCGTACAACATAAGCAAAATCTTGTAAACAAGCATTTGTAAAAAAAAATGTCAGCAGGTAGACCTAGCCTCTTAAGAGAAGAAGTTGTAGAAGATATTAAAACTGAAATGGTACAAAGTTTATAAAAATCCATCGTAAAACTGTCTGCGCAAACTGGTATGTGTGTCATATTACATATTGATTTCAACGCTTCTGGATACTTAGTCTAAATATTTTTTTATTCATTTCATATAGGTATTACTTATGGAACTTGCCAGGAAGAATTTATGAAAGACGCGATTTTGAACAACGTGTGCAATGTTGCGAATGGTTCGTGCAAAATTTTATTGATGATAACCTATTATATTTAACTTTTATGACTGATGAAGTGTGGTTCCATTTCTCACGTTATGTCAATAGTCAAAACTATAGAATGTGGGCTACAGAGAATCCGCATTATTTTTTTGAAACTAGTTTACACCCGATCAAAATTAGAGTTTGGGTGGCTGTGCCGAGAAAGCAAATTACTGGCCCAATATTTTTTATAACACAATAAATGGTCAGAGATATCGCAATTTTATGATGACGTGTTACAAGAGGGATTCTTCCAACAGGTTGGAGGCACAGCTCACACCGCACGTGAGGCACCTGGTTATAATAAGACTATTTTTTGGAGGTTATCCTATTTCGCAAGGATAATTTCCTCCAAGAAGCCCTGATCTAATAATATTACATTTTTATCTATTTGGCCGTTTGAAAAATAACGTATTCAAAAATCGCATCCACACTATTGAAGAATTAGAGGAAGCTATTAAACAAGACATAGGCATTCGGTTGATTCCTTGATCCCCCTCGGATATTGATCCCCGACGTTTGGATACCCCAAAGTTTCTTTATTTTTTTATATTTGTACTAAAGGTTATAAATATAACGAGAGCATATGTTTTTATAAAGTTGCTTCCACGCTATAATAATATAATATATAATATAAACATAAAACTTTTGGGGATCAAATGTCGGGGGGATAAATTTTGAAGGGGATAAAAGGTAAGGGATCAACTGGCAAAGGGATCAACCGACCGGGGGATTAACTGACATGGATAAACAGTCGGGGGACCAATTATCAGGAAATCTTCGACAATTATAAAAAACAAGTTAGTTTATGTTTATAAAATAATGGTGGTCATATTGAACATTCTCATTTAAGTGGTAATTAATTAATTTCGATGGGTCGGACTGTATATTAAACCAGAAATGTTTCTAAGTAAGTGTGTCACGTCATTGACATTGGCAAAATATAAAACATAAGCAAGTTTTTTTCAACATAATAATAAACGTATACAAGACAAGGTGCTTTGTTAAAATTCTATGCAGCATTATCCTACAACCTCCATTTTTTTAGTTTCATTGTTTTTCCAGTTGTGTAATAAATACGTCTACATTAATTATATATGAAGATCTCTATGGAAAAAGAATAATACAAGGGGTCATGTCGTACATTTCAGTTTTTTTTTATATTCCACTTGGGCAAATGCTTCTATTACCATTTGCATTTGGAAATCGTATTTGACTGAAAAATGAAGAAAAAAATATAAAAGAATTTTGTAACTTTCAAGCAAGAAAAACGTATGATCGATGGAGCCCAGAGAGTTTGCAGTGCGATGTAGTATTTGCATTCATAAAAATAATTTTTTCCTTGATATGCATATTACTTTGCTCCAAAGGGCAATTTATTTGAAGATTGCTTGTAAAAAAATCCTTTAGGCGCGCGCCTTCTACATATTCCATTTTATTTGTTTTCTTTCATTTCTACAATAAAGCCGTAAACTCAGCGTTACAATTTGATGCCTCGTCTATGATTAAGAAACGTGGGATTGAAAATTTGTGCAAAGTAAATCATAAATTGCCTTAATTTAATTAAATGTGTGTGCTAATATGTTTTATTAATTGAACTTTATTACAACAATTAGTTTAATTTTTCTTTGCGTATATATTCAATTATTTCGCATTTCTATTCCAAGATAAATTATTTTCCTAGAAACCAAGAATTTCTTTTGTTTTAACGTTAGTATTATATGCAGCAGTTCACTCCTTGTTAAAGCTGCGAAGTTAGTGGCAGACCTTTACTTCTAAAGTACTTTTCTTTAAGTCCCCAAACTTAAAAGTTTTTGTTTGTACTTATTCGAGCGTAACGGAATATTTAACGAATGTATACCTATACCTTATAACTTCGAACAGAACTTTTTCATCTGCAGTAATTTGGAACTTAATATGAAATTGTGATATCATTTTACTGCAAAATTTTGAAAGAAAATATTTGGTTGCAAAACTTTAAAACATAAAGAATTATTACAGCTTAAATGTAATAAAAACTATTTTGGGACTTCAATAACTTGATAGGCAAATGTAGCAGAAGACAAGACAATTCACCTTTAATAGACAATACATTTATAGTAGCTACAAGGCAATATCAATCCAAACTAAACTACCTGATATAAGTCAACAATGAGGTTTTGAAATTGAACACACGTAACACAAAGATACTGATCGATAAAACATACAACATGTATATATAAGCTAACATTAACGATAACCACTTCACATTCGTAATGTATTTACATTTGAAATTAACATTTAATTTAAATTTCATCCCTATATATTAAGTGAGGTAAGATGGGTAAGAAACATAATTAAACATCGCGATTGATAAAACGAATTTTGATTAAAAGTTTAGACTCTTAATCTACAAAAAATATAAATCAGGAATGAATTAATTTTTTTGTATCAGGTGCTGTGGAGACATGCAGGCTTCAAAAAAAAATTTAGAAATGATCCAGAAGTTAAGTTTATTTAAATACCTAAATGAAAAATTTTCGATTATTTCTATCTATTTTTTTAAAATTTTGTACACTTCGAATGAAACCTGGATTAAAGTAAAGTAATTTGTGATTTAAATAGACATTAACTAGTGCCAAATTGGCTGGTGCATATGTATATATCTTGGTCTAGGGCTCTTTAGCCTTTTGAGGTCTATGCTCTTGAGTGCGACTCTGCCACAAATGACCACGCGCGTCGTATTATATTACTTTCTTCATAATGAAACCACAAATATACGCAGCTACTTGAGTATCATAATTATTATCAGAGAAGTAACCGTAGGAATTTTAAAGTTAATAATTTCATTTTAAAGAACTTCTGGAAGTGAAGTTTCAATTTCGGCCGAAAAAATTGTCCAAAACAATGCTTCCATCAGCCTCTAAATTAGAACCAGAATTTTGTGGAGTATATAAATTGTTCAAAACGGAAGTTTTTAATGCTGCAATAGATAAAAAAAATTTGGATTTCTTTTAGCTCCACATTGCCTAATGACCCCAAACAAAATTTCTAACATATCTTGGTTCAAACTTTTAGTTCTTAAATGTTTGAACCCTGCACGTTGGCAAACTTTCAAAATTTCTACAACCCCTTTATTTGTCTAATTCCAACCCTTCTTAAAAGGCAATTTGTCCCTGATGACATGTGGTTTGGTTATGCTGTAAAAGGTCCAATTATTAATATTGGGTAATATTTTATACCAAAAATTTATGTGCCCTGATATTTTTGCAATGCAGCTTCTTAATTCTTTTCCACCCCCGGGCCCCAATGTGCGCCCATTTAAACTATCAAAAAGTTGATCAATATCTTGAACAGATTCTGCAGTGTAAATTGCTTCTGCAAGCATCTGTTGCATAAATATAGAGATTTCAATTGCCACAGCAACAGTAAAACTAAGAGTATGAGCTGCAATGGAAACTGACTTAATCGCTGACTTAATTTAAAATAATAATCTTTTAATATTTCTAGTCCTTGAAACCTTCTCAATAAATCGATGTCAAAACATAGCTTAGTATGGCTTAGTTTTGCAAATTTTCTGGTAACAAAACAAATAACATTTTTAAGTAATTGGTTTTCTCTTCGGTGATAGATTTGCTTCCAAATTCAAACTTTTACAAGCATTTGAGTCTTTAGCCATAAAAGCATTATTTAATGATATTTTGCAAACCTTTGGATTTTCACTTTAAAAATTGGTGGAAGTTACGTTTGATGACTCAACACAGTTCTGTGTTGTATGAGGTTTTATCAATGTTTTTATTTTCTAACTGAGGACAAACAAAAAAATGTTTATTTTTGTAAGTTAAATCTTTAATGGTACCGTACTAACTTATGTTTTATACTTACAAAAATAAAGCTAAAAATTAAGCGAAAACAATACTTAATACAGCCACACCTAATAACATTAACTTTAAAGTGCTATATAAAGCGCGGCAAACATTTTTACACATGTACCCCGCATATTTCCTTACCCCTTAGACATATTTGTCTGACGCGCTATTGCCGGTGGCGCAGAACGCCAATTTAAATTGTGTTGCAACAGTTTCCAACCAAACGAACCGAGCGGATATAGTAGTCTCTTTGTGTACAGTTGTCAGTGCTAGTTGAAGGAAGCTGCAAATCCTACAGATATTTTTGTCATCAGACGGCAAATACATAAGAAGTTGTTTTATAAATACATCCCCTGATATTCTTAAAAAATACAGAGTTACCACTGTCTATAAAAAACAGTGAAAGACATGACTGTCAAAATGTCTTCGGAAATAGCCAAGCAGCAAGTTGAAGATCTTAAATTGGTTTAAGGATTATCAATTGAAGTTAACGAGTCTTATGGCAGAAATATTAATCTGCAAGTTTCATGTATAACTTATTTCGTAAACAGTTCTAATGAAGAACTGTTGAGATTACTGCCACAAAAAGGCTAAAACGTGTGGAGGGAATATTGCAAATGCTGTAATTGAGAGCATGGAAAAATATTATATACCACTTAATAAAATTGTGTCAATTTCAACAGACAAAAAATATGACCGGCGTAGGAAAGGGGTTCGTTGCTATTATAAAAGAAAAACTTAATCACGAGATACTTGCTCACCATTGCATCATTCACTCAGAAGCGCTTTGTGCTCAGACATTTCCATAAGAAATTTGCAAAGTTATGGAAATGGTGATTATAATTATCATCTTTATTTCAGCTAAAGCATTTAATCATCGCCAATTTAAAGAATGAAATGGAGAGTGAGTACGCAGATTTCCTACTGCATAACAAGTTACGTTATAAAGAGAAAACGTTTTAAAACGTTTCTCTTCCTTATTATCAGAAAATAAATAATTTCTTCTTGAGAAGGGTGTTTAGTATTTGGAACTATTTTTTTTTTCATGGTAGACGTTACGTTTTATCTAAATCAGCTTAATCGTAAACTAGAAGGGAAAAGAAACAATTTTTTCGATGTTATTAAAATGGATAGGTTATTACCAAAGACAAGAAACAAAATTTGCACATGGGACGTAAAATATATGGCACAGGCTGCAGAAAGAAATATGTAATAAGACTAAAAATTTGGATGATGGGAATCAACGAAATTCGCTGGCCGGGTACAAACTACTGCGACATAAAGGACCATGTATGTATATTTTATTTTTGTGAGTCTTAGACCATTTAAACTTATACAAATTGGGTGAAGCCAACATGATTTGCGCATGTTGCCCATATTTGACGTTACACACCATAACTTCCTGCTAATATGACAATGTCATTTGCAAATCTTAAGTGATTTAGCTTCTTGCTGTCTACTTCCGTATTCAAATACAACTACTTAATTACACATTCCATATTTCTATAAATAGCTTTAAAGATATCTTGTCCCCTTGCCTGATATCTAGATTGATATTCACTTCGTTTGTGTATTCGTGGAATGTGACTTTGAGTGTCTCACTTTTATAAATGTTTCCTATCACTTTAGTATATTTATGGTCAACTCTGATATCACTAAGTGCGTTTAGGACAGCGCAGGTTTTTATTGAGTCGAACGATTTTTCATAGTTAATAAATGTGGAATATATCAAGAAGCTATATTCCATAGTCTTATCCGTTAAAATTTGTAAGTCTAAAGAGGTAGTATTTGGTACTGAAACCTTTTCTAAATCCGGCCTGTTCTCTAGGTTTGTTGAAGTTTATTTTTTTGTGATTCTTGTTGTTATAATTTTTGTAAACACTTTGTATTATACAGCGGAGAGAAGACTTACGGGGCGGTAATTATTTACTATGTTTGTCCCCCCCTTTTTGTAATTATTAAATTCTGTTGCTCGTAACCAAAGTTGTAGAATATTAATATCCTGGAAGCATCAAATATATAAGATGATCTAACATCTTGATCATATATTTTCCGCCATTTATCATTTTTTACATTATGCCATCTTCTCCTTGGGTCTTTTGCTTGCCATTTTCTTAATTGCTGACTCAATTTTCGATGCGGTTATTTTAGAGTTGGCTCTTAATTCGACATTACTCACCGTGGCGCCTTTCTGGATTATTGCCGTGCTTGAATTATACAATTAAGGCATACAAGTTCTGATAATATTCAGTTACATGTTGGCTAAACTGTGATGGAAACGTCATTTGTTCATTTCTCTATTTATCAATTTCATTATATTGATCTTTCCTGATAGCATATCTCTTAGCACCTTATGCTTTTGTTCAATTGTGCGCTAACCTGTTTTTTGATATAATCTTTTAAATCTCGTCGGAAGCCTTTCTTTATTGATCTTGTCTTTTCATTTCAAGTATTTTCATTTTTCATAATTTCCCTTCTTTCTTTCCTTAATAGTTTAGTTGCTTCCGAATTTTTGTCCTTGTGGATCGGAAGTGTCCAAGGCAACGACAGAACAAGAAATAGCTTCATACACATCATAATACACATTAAATTGCCAAACGAATGATATCATATATAATATCATTTTTGTGCAAGTTGTTAAAAATTGTGTTGAAAATTTTAAATTTACAGCAACAATTTTGGACGCAAATAGTTTTTTATTTTAAATCTCTTAGATGTAACAGTCCAAGAAATGGCTTGACACACATCGTAATGGAGGATAAATTGCCAATCAATTGATGTAAATAGTTTTAAAATAAATTTTAAATTGTTGCCTTTTTTAAGAATTTAAAATTAAACGTATTATTATAATTTTATTTATTTATAACAATAATACTGTAAGGAATTTTAAAACTTTATTTGGTGGAATCAATGGTGCTTTGATAGGGTATTATGACGACATTTTTATTTTTGCCGTACCTTTAACGGTTTAAAAGATATAAGCAACTATTTTTTTATTTTCCTAGCCTCCCCACTTCACGGGGTTTAGAATGTACCTGTCAATCGCGATTTGAAGTACATCTTTACTTTTTCTTCCATTAGGAGAAAATATTTTCTTTTGAGTTACTTTCCACAAAAAAGGTTTAGGTTAAAAATTTGGATTACGTTTTTGTCAGATTTTAAACAGTTTTCACTAATTTTTTTAAATTTTTGGGCAAAATATAAGATTTTTATTTTTTTTTTAATATTTTGAAAACCTCCAAACCGACTTTAAATTTCTTTCGTCGCCCTAAAAAAAATGTTTTGTTACAAAATATTCTTAAAGGTCGAATTAGTTAAGAAATAATGATGATACAGCTATTTTATATCACCTTAATCTGCACATCGGTAAAAATCGCTTTTAATATTATTTTCTCCATATATTACAATGAGTGACTCGACAAAACGCGCAGGGCAAAAACTAACAGATAAAAGAGCGCGGACAAAAGCGCGCAAGGACATAAGCGTTCAACGAAAATAGAGCGCAACGGCATATGTTCACAAGGTCATAAGTGCGAAAGTGTCTGCAAAAGTTCGATGCGTATTTTTCGAGTTATTTTAATTTGTCAGTTTAAATGGGACCTGGTATAATTTATTCATATGCATCAGCAAAAAATATAACAATAATAAACCCTATAACTTAAATTAAGTTAAAATTTTGGGTCGTTAATTAATAAAAAAATGTCAGTTTGGTCTTTACACTTTTATCGCTTTTGGCCTGCGCGCCTTTGCCCTGCCCGGTTTTGTCTGCGCGTTTTTGACCCGTACGCTTTTGTTACGGCGCCATTACAATGCTATCCAAAATAATTAATAATCACGTGACGTAGGTAGGCAGCGCAAAGCGACATTTTATATTGAAGGGTGCAATTAATCAGATGTTTGGATATTTTAATCACTGGTATTTATTGTAACTGATAGTAAAAGTCCATTTTATTCCTTCATTTACGTAACTATAATTTCAAAATGATATTCAATTCGGGTAAATTGCGGCAAAACACCGCCACTAATTTTACATGACAAAATTCAGTTTATCAGAATACATTTTAATTTTCACGCACTTAAGTGCATGGTATCTGTGACTGAATTCCCTTATTAAACAGTGTTTACATATACATGTGTCATTTCGTTCATAAAATTGCGTCGGTGTGTTGCAGACTATGTGATGAACAGTCATTCACAATCTGCTTGTGTTTTTCTGATTTAATTGTCGCTAGGTGTTAGGCAGGAAAGCTGGTCCCTCAGTTAAGTTCCCCTCCACGAAACTCCAGATTTTGTCTCCCCTGTATCTTTTCTATTTGCTGATTCCTTGTTCATTGATTGTCTAGTTCTCTCCTTTGGCTGTATTGAAGTGTACACCACCCCATTAAATTGAAGCACATTGTACCTTTTGTCGTCTAATACACACCCAACAACCTCTTGATGCAGTAGGCTTTATTTTCGTCAAGTTCGATGAAGTCCTTTAGCTTTAAAAAACGTGCTATTCCCCTTATGGCGTATAAAGTATGCTAGCGGTGTCAACTAAGAGCCAAAGAAGATTCTTAAGACTGTTTATTGCCTTACTGCTTGTAATTTTATAAAAGTGAGGGTCGTTTGTACGGTTATTCGTAGATATATATAATTGTTCGTAATGCTTATCATTTGGTCATTGTACTTCTGCTTTAGCTAGCCGGCCGCCCTTTCTAAATTTTACCTTCTTCAGGTTTGCTTCTAGGTTGTTCACTTCTTAATAGCTTAGCAAGTTCTTTAGTCTACTGGGCATCTCCTCGGGCTAGTTGCTGTAAAACACCAAATCATCGACGTACATAACTATTTTGACGTTGTCTGTGCCTAATTAATTATTAATAACAGTATAAAGGGTGTAACTGAGGAAGTCTTCCTGAGCCATACCCCTCGTTTGTCTTACTTGCTTCGTGGTCTGTGTTTTGTCCGTTATGTGTATATTATTGTAGCTTCGGATATTATTTAATATGGCTAGTATTTTCTCTCCTATATTGAACATCTTTCTTAGCTTATAGTTCAGAAGACTGCGATCTATCACATCAAAAGCCTTTCGGAAGACTACAAAACAGACATACATTTTTCCTCATATCTTGCTTGTTTCGTTGCTCTATAATGCAGGATACAGACATTGTTGTTGATTTTTCTTGTATGCATACTATTAAAGAACTAGAGGAAGCTATGAAGAAGAAGTTGCAGAGAGTCCATAAAAATATGAAAAAACAAAATGAGTTGGTTTATGTTTAGAAAATAATCATTAATAATCATTTTGGACATTTAATACAAGGAATAAACACTTAACACTTGTTGAAATAGACATACGTTAAAATTATTTTGTTTTATATTGTTTATTATTTTGTCAATTAAAAAAACAAAAACACAAATTAACTTTTACTGTCATTTACAACAAACGCTTATTATTAAAATATACGAACATCTAATTAGGTGCACAGGATATCAAATGTGGTTTGTGCTGCCTACCTACGCGGTTTCGTGGTTATTAATAAATCTTGATGGGTCTGTATATTTCATTAATTATTAGCTAATTAGGTTGGCAGTATGTCTCTGCAATTTCATCTTGTTGAAATATACGTTGGTAATTTCTCTATAAGTGACATCCGTCACGTTTTAATGATGTAATGTAAAGCCTTATTTCATTAATTCCCAGCTGATTTTAATGACAGATTTCAATAAAATATTGTTTAGCACAAATTTGTGTGCAATAAAGGTTATTTTTGTTAATTTATTTAAAATTAATTTTAAATTGGTTTTCGTGACCTTAAAGAAGATATTTTTGCTAGCAAATGAGCTCGTCGGTGGTTAAATTGGTTAAGAAATAATGGAAATGCGGGTAACAAACTTTGCCTGGACATTGATAAAATCCCAAATAAAATCTATAAAAGGTACCTTATTCTGTTAAATATGGCGCCATTTAGATAAAGTAGATCGCAAAAACAAGCCACCCCATCCTTTTAAAATTCTTGGTTGTGCCACTGGCCACAATGTTTAATGCATTATTAAAATGACGAATTTTTTTTGAAATTTTTCATTTTTTATGATTTGTCAAGGGAGAATTCAGTAATCTAATTCAATACAATTTTACCAAAAGAGTAATAATTTTATAATAATTTTAGTAAAATATACCAATGATATAAAAATGTTAGCCAATTTTTCTAATGATAGCATATTATGCAGTTCCAAATTGCCTTTCTTTAATTTATTTAGTTTTATGTTATATTTAAACAAACAGATCAAAATAAATTAAGCATATAATTCATCCTTTAATTTTGAGAGAATTCTTTAAAATGTTTTTTGGTTGTATTATATAAACGTCTCCATTATTTAAATATGAAGAGGCCTTGTGTTAAAAGAATAATTCGTTGACCCCGCGTATTCGAGATCAAGACGACAATTTGCCCATGCTCAAAGGATCAAAGGAAACAACTGATTGAAATACGTTTTTCCGAAGTGTTATGGAGAGCAAATCCGGGAAGAATCTATTAAGTGAACTACTGAATTGTTCATCATCACACTGTCACTGCAATCTTTTGAACAGTTATGAAGTGCGAAAAGAGAAGAAAGGGGATACGAATAAAGAAAGCTTATGTTGGCATTTTTTTTATAAGAATCGAACATAAAAAAATGATTATTTGAAAACAATAAAATTAGGCTTGGTAAAACTTAGTAATGGCTTTAATAATATTGCAGTCAAGTTATGTTATTATTATATAAAAACTTAATTACTTTATCTTTTATTTGATCATTATCTACTCAATAATATTTAGCCCTATTTGCTTAATATCATTTACCACAACATATTATCAAATTGTCCTCTAGTCTGCTTGAATCATTTAAAATTTTGTTCAAAAATTTAAAAACCTCTTCCCTCTTATTATCTTAAGATATTCTATGTAAAATTTATGTCAGTTGATCATAAAATATTGTCACTACGTTTTACAAGTTATTCATAGACTACTGTTACTATTTTGAACAAGTTTTTGTCAACCATGATAAACTTATACATATTATTACTCTAATTATGGAGTTCTAATAAACCCTTCAACGATTATCACTAGCATCTAAAGAGTATATTGGTCCACACACTACAACATTTTTATATGTGTACTAACGCCTAGAGATCAATTGTATACTACAGCTTCAATATCCAATGATAATTCTCGTAGTTTCTAACAATAACCTCTTTGTATGCTGTGTGCCATTTTTCTCTTCCATTGCCAACTTTTTGATGCATGTATATGCGTTCGATATATTTAAATAAAACCTAACCTCAAATAATATTAAACATTAAATCATGTTCATAGGATATACATTTCTTCAGGTATATTTCAGTCATTTCTTAGGCCTAAACAGGAAAGGGTGACTCCTCACACAGACATTAGAATGTTACTTTAGAAGTGCTTTCACTGCTTAAAATATTCCTAGAAAAGTTAGGTTCCTAGCTCATGTATTTTTTATTTCCTTTTTCCATATATTATCTTTCTACTTTTGATCTATAAAAGAACGTATTACAATCATGAAATTGAATGGTGTTTATAAACGTTTTATTTTTTTTTTCAGGTAAGACATTTCACCTTTTGGGATCATTTTTGGTATGTAAATTTACACTAATATATTAAAGAGTAATGTATGTATGTTTGTAGCAGGATTTTATCATTTGGAATCAAATATAACGATGTCTATTAATGACGGTGCGATTACCCGTTCTAGGCAAGTTGTTCGACTATATTTTGTTTAATAATAATTTTTTCCAAAAATTTGTTTAACGCAAAGTTATTCGAAAGTAAATTGTTCAAAAAGTAACTTAATAGTCGGAAAATGCAATTAAACACAATGATTACAAACAAATCAATGAATTCATAAAAATTATAAAAATACCATGTCATTCCTATCGTAATTTGAATTACTCTTCCAATGTTGATGACTTCAAAAAAATTGATAAGCTGGGACATTCAGTCGTTGAAAACAGTCAAAATAAGAAAAAACGACTATCCATATTCATTATCGATCTAATGCAATGAGACAATTATAAAGATATTTACAAAATTCAAACTAACTATCTCAAAGAGATGTTGAACGTTCTAACTTATAAGACGTATGGATACTATATTTGATCTTATTACCAAACTCGTCAAGAAATTGAAAGGATGATTCAAACCCTCAAAATCACATCCTTGAATGCAAACTTATCATAGAGTCTTTACAACACCAATCAACCTGACGGAACCGACCACGGCTATTAAACACTACGAATTACCAAAATATCGGAAACAACATATACAAGCTATTAATGTAGTTGACGAGGAATGGAGTGGCACAATCACTATATCCGAAGTTTACTGTCCCCTAAGCACCAAAATAAGCAAGAACATTTTAATCACTTTTGCGATACTCTAGGAGCTCTAGGAGCTCATTTTATAGTTGTGGGTGATTTTAATGCGAAGCACAAAAGCTGGTGATCTAGGCTTATTACTATAAAAGGTCGCCAACTCTTAAAACCAATCCAATCTCGAAAATACAAAGGTTATCAACTGATAAACCAACATATCGGCCAACTGACCGAAATGATTCTAATCTACTCTATATGGGCAGCTGCTTGAGGTGCTACACCTGCCTTACTACAAAACGAGACTCTCTCTATCTGCCCAATAGTTTTTAAGAGGTCTATTGATAAGAAACGAAAGCTCAGAAGAATTTGGCAAAACACCCGCCATGAAAATCATAAAACCCGCCTAAACAGGTCAACAAAATAGCTAAAGAAATTATTTAACGATATTTAAAATAAATCGTTTCAAGTCTAGCTTAATCACCTCTTACCAACCGCAGCCACTGATTAATATCTCAACTAAGCAATTAAAGAAGCCGAAACAGAAAGTGCCACCAATTAGGAAACCAGATGTTAGTAGGGCGATATGTGATTAGGATAAGGCTCAAGTATTTGCTAACCACCTTACCAAAGTATTCTAATCCTTTACATCTGAAGCCACTGTTAAAGAGGAAGGCGAGATAAACCAACTTCTGAGTGCGCCGTATCAAATATCACTATCGACTAAACCATTTACCTTTAACGAAGTTGAAAATGTTATCCAGCAAAACCCAACAAAAAAAAATCTGTCTATGATTTAATTACGATGGAGGCTTACCACCTTACCACCTTTATCTATAATGTGACTTGGATACTTCCCATCTTATTGAAAGGTAGCGCAAATAATCCTTATGCCAAAGCCCTGCAAACAGGCAGATGCAGCCAATTCATACGACCTATCAGTCTTTTGCCAATGCAATCCACAGTGGTTAAGAAACTATTTATTGCTAGAATGAGACCAGTTTTACTAGAAAACAATCAAATACCATATCACCAGTTTGGATTTTGAAAGCAGCACGGCACAGTAAAACAAAAACATCGAGCAATAAAAAAATCAGTAAAAGTCTAGAAGAGAAAGTACGTTTTCTCTTCTAGGCTTTGTTGCATTCATTGACATTACCCAGGCATTCGTATGTATGGCATGTCGGTCTTTTTTACAAACTTAAGGCATGCCTCCCATACGACATGTACAGTGTTCTTAAATACTACTTATCAACAAGATACTTCCAAGTGAAATTTCAAGATGAGCTAACATCGCTGTACCCAATTACATCTGTAGTCCCACAAGATAGCTCCTAGGTCCTTTACTATAACTGCTGTTTACTGCATATTTTCCCACATCTACATGAGTTTTTTTGCCACATTTGTGGACGATACCGCAGTCTTAGCACCTCAATGTAACCTGACAGCCGCTTTAAAACTCCTCCAAGCTGGTTTGAATAAAATCCAATCCTGGCTAAAAACAATGTAGGATTAAGGCAAACGAGAACATGTATGTAACATATACAATATGCCGAGAACAGATGAAGCCAAATAACTTGGGATGTATCTTGATCGCTGTCTTACCTGGAGGAAGCGCATTTGGACCAAGAGAAAACGACTTAGACTTAAAGCTACTATTGGTTACTAGGCAGACAGTAACAGATTACATTTTATAGCAAGATACTATTATACAAAGCTATACTAAAACCTATGGACTATTAAGATTATGGAAAAAGTATAAAAGTGTTTAGAATTAAATTTTTAACAAATTTTGTTGTAATCATTTTTCAATGTTTAAAATTGGATGAACTCATCCTTGTTCGTGGTGAAGCAAATTTTTATTGAAATTATTCCCATCAAGTTTTTCAAATATCTCTTTCTCTGGCATTACGTCCCTCCAAGGGATTTTGCCGCCTACACAACCCTCTTCCATCCAATTCTGTCTTCCGCCGCCCGCTGCCAGTTGTTGATACCCAACTTTCTTAGGTTAGCTAAGACGTTGTAGCTAAGACGTCGTCCCTCCATCTTAACCTGGGGCGTCCAATCGGTCTTCTTCCCTCCATTTTTGCATGCAAAACTTGTCTGGTTGTTCTGTCGTTTTCCCTTCGTTGCACATGACCTAACCATCTTACTCGCATAG
>JARJDX010068853.1:0-26247 GCA_030264735.1 Gymnusa sp. GC000175 | reverse complement strand
TGACCTAAATCATTACATTCTTCACTTCTGAATTTGTAGAACACAGTGTTAATAAAATGTTGTAATTGCAAAAAAAAATGCTCCTGTGATTCTGAGGCCCCTTGACTTCGGAGGCCACATGCGCGCGCCTCCTGCGCCTGTGCGGTAATCCGCCACTGATACGAAGAGATATTTAACATTTGTCAATGAACTTGTCCGGATTTAAACGCGGCCTCTAATTATTAGAAAAAGTGCAAATCATTGCTTTGTGGTGCAAAAAAATAGTCGCCACTAGAAATATCTTTACAGCTCCGCTCCAAGAAATGAATGCACATTTTAAATTTAGAATAAATGCACGCAGGCCATTAGTAAAGGTTTTTTTTAAGCAAATTATTGCAAAATCCAAAGAAATATTTATAAAGGCATTTCACATTTTACTTGCATTTACTAAATAATCATGAAAATTTTTAAAACTGAGATTTTTGTGGATATATCCATAGCGTTTTCGATCCAGGTCTTATTTAGTAGCATTTATCTTCCTGTTGTGTTAAGTAACTTGATCATGTTGGCGTCTTTCCATTCTTAATACATATTATTGCTGCTTTAACTTCTTTTATATTTTATTTGTCTTCTTCGTTTCTGCACTTTTCATCTTCATATCCTTCTTTATTTTTTTTGTCTTTCTCATCTGTCTTGTTATGCGTTATATTTAGTGATTCTTCATAATATATTTTCCATAATTTTCGCTAAATCCGTAATTATTTCTCCTTTATCCTCCTTAATATTTACCAGGGGTGTGGAGTCGCTTCAAAATTTAGCTACTCCGGCTCCGGCTCCAGTTTCGTTTTTTAATCCAGCTCCGACTCCAGCTCCAACAATGACTCCAACCTACAACTCCGACTCCGACTCCGGTCCAATACAAAATTATATGACCATAAATTTAGCTTCCTACATGACAAAACAAGGGGAAAATAAATATTTATTATTACATCATTTTCGTATTTGATTTTTTAAAATTTAAAAACCGGAAAATTAAAAAAAGCGGAAAGGACCTACTAAAAACGACTCCGACTCCGCACTAAAGATTAAAATGACTCCGGCTCCGACTCCGGCTCCTCTAAAAATCACCGACTCCATGACTTACGACTCCGGCTCCGACTCCGGCTCCACACCCCTGATATTTACAGTACTCTTGCTTTTTCGGTTTTCTTAATGTCCTACATTAAAATAGCTTCTGGTTTTCTCTACTGTTTCTTTCTCCTCTTCAAAATTTTGTGCTTTTAACCATTTCTCTAACTTATTCTCACCTTTTTGTAGTCATCTAAAAATTGCACCACCCAACCTCAAATTTTGGTAACGTTTGGTTTACTTGTTTAAAGTTGACATCACTGATTATTGGTTAGATTTTTCGTATTTTTTTGAATATTTAAAAACTTATCAAGTTATAAAACTACGCCTAATGAGTTGACAAATTAATTCAAAAACTAAATCAAATTTTACGTGTATAATACATGCGCATCCTCAGAAGCGTTTATGGTATAAAATATTTACAATTTTAATGGATATAATAATTAATTTAGCTCGATATAACACTTATTACTGATTACATTTATTAGATAATTCATTGATAAGTCAATAATTCATGCAGTTGGAAATAAGTTGGATTTTTATAAAAATTGCGTTAAAATTTATTGTGTCAATCAAGTTATTGACGTAGGGAATTTTTTTATTAAGCATGAAATTTCAAAGGATGTTTACATCAGAAAGGGAATTTAGTTGCCATCTGGTAACGCTGATTATAATGAAACAGGGAGTAAACGGGAGATTCCAAGATTTATGGCAATAATTTTTTATAGCTGCGCATTGTTATCGCGCGCTTTTATGGTATGTACGACTAGACAACAAGCTGTACGTATTTTCTACAAAGTAACAAATTTTTATAGAACGCAGTAATATAAATCACGCCATCAAAGTTAATACAGTATGCGCATTATTAATGTTACAGTACAAGGCAAGTTCTGAAATTGGTAAATATTTGTAGGCGGATAAAAAAACGAAGCACTTATATGAAGGATTTGTAATGGTCGGTTTTAAGAAGGAAGATGCGTAACGCACTCAAGGATGTAACATAAAAGCGACGAAGCGAAAATGCCGCAAAGAAAAAATTCGGAGCTTTTCAGGAGAGAGTTTAGGGATTACGTAACCGTGGGACTGTCATTCTCCGAAGATTCTGTCTTGTAATTCTTACTCCTGACAACTTTATTATTTGTCGATTTCCTTCAATACACCTGCTTAACGTATCGTAAAATCTGCAATCCATTAAGGATTTTACTACTCCAGACAATGACAATCAATCTTTGACATGTACTTTCTAAAACCCCTCACGCTCCAAATACAAAGAAATTATTGCTTTATTATTATAAATAACAAAATGACTAGAAGAAATAGCAGTACACATGTTTTCCCAGCCTATAAACGCGCGCGTGCTGGAATGAGCATGTGACTGATAGCAAAATTTAAGGGTCCCTCGTGTAATGAACAAGATTTAGGGTTGAATAATTGTGGTTAACCACAAACAAAACCATCCCATTTATATCTAATGGAAAGTTTATCAAACATTAAGAATTGTACTGTGCACAACTAAGGTTTCAGGTGCCATTATCTATCTATCAACAATAAACAGCTTTTATGCACTTGTTATTTTTCCACGTAGACATAATCGTCTCATATGCCTTTAATATAAATAAAATTATCACTTGGACTTCCATTTGTTATTAGGCTGACGAATATCATTAGTGGTAGGGGAGGATTATATAAGTGTCACAACGACTTTTTGTACTCAGTTCCAATTTGATATGGTTTTAGCTCGCCTGATTAACAAATGTAAGTCTTCTTACTTAAATCATCATTCCTGAAGTTTCTAAAGTTAAATTATTTTATAATAAATTATTTAACTTGTAGAAATTTTATTATTTCAAGTTTAAATTTAAATTTAATTTTTTTATTTTAATTTATTTATTTTTTCAAAATTATTTTAAATTTTAATTTGATTTATATATTTAAATCAACATTAATCAATAATAATATTTTTTGTTGCAGATTTTCGTAAATTTAAACATTTGATACCAACTGGGCCTATCTTTATAAACATCTATACGTTTTGCTTAGTCTTTTACACCATTTTCAAATATGTGTTCTGGGACACGGAAGGATTTGAAGCATATAAGGAGACTGTTAGAAATAGAGAGAAGGGAGACAGCTTTGAGGAACGCTATTTTGGAGCAGATACAGAGGATGAGCCAACTTTTGGAGATAATTCAGTCGTCAGTGGATGCACAGCCGAATTCTTTAGATCAACCACCGAAAGAAAATCCAGATCAAGATCAAGATCAGGGCGGGGAAGAAGACCGCGTGTAAACGGACATGGCTTTAAAAGCGCAACTATCATTGACGACGACCATTGATTTTCGATTAACTATTTCGCTAAAAATTGGAATTATCCAGAAATTTATTACCTAGTGCAAAAAAAAAATCTTTTAATACAAGTTTAAATTCAAGTGACATTTTTTGGAATTTTTGAAAATTAAATTAAAAGTACCATTCGATTAAAAATTATAGTGCAGCAATCCACTATGAAAAAATCTAAAATACAACTATTTTTTGGGCATACGTTTGGAAATAAAATTATAATGAATCAACTCAAGTGCCATTGGAATCAAAATTTTAGTGCAGCAATCCACTTCGAGAAAATCTAAAAAAAAAATCTATTTTGGGCATGCTTTTGAAAATAAAATTATAATGGAACAAACTCAAGTGCCATTGGACTCAAAATTATAGTGCAGTAATCCATTTTAAGAAAATCTAGTGAAATAATCTTCTTTGGGCATTTCTTTTGGAATTTAAATTAAAGTGTAACAAACGCCATCAGAATTAAAATTAAAGTGCAACAAACAACTTTGACAAAATTTATCAGAAACAACTTTTTTGAAATTAAAATGGAACAAATTTATTTCGGAATCAAAATTAATGTGCAACAAATTCAATCATCAAAAAGTATGTCTTTTGGAGCAACCACAATGGGAAACTTCTGTTCCAGTAAGATCATCCTGCAAAGGAGGGAAGGAAGTGGAAACGCTTGCCAAATCAAATTCATACATCAAAAAGAAGATCTTTTGGAGGAACCACCTTGAGAGACTTCTGTTCCAGTCAGATCATCAAAATTATATTGCCGCAAGGACAAGTGCCAAATCTGCACAAAATAAATTTCTGGTAGGCTAATTCTAATTTTATTATTTTGTTTTTCTAATTCTAGTTTTTATACTTTGTGATTTTTGCACAATTTTATATGAGCTCGCTGAAAAAGTACACTTTTAAAATTAATATATTTATACCGAAAAGCACAAAAAAATATAAAAATATTTATAATATGGGGTGGGGAGGGTAAAAATAAAAACATTTTCGAGGATTTTACAAAATTTTAGTGCAACTTTCAAATGAAAATTTAATTTTTGTAATTTAAAAATTAAAATTTTTAGGGATATTGAAAATTTATAAAATAGTAAATATAATAATAAAATATTTATAAAATGGGGTGGGGAGGATAAAAATAAAAATATTTTCGAGGCTTTTACAAAATTTCAGTGCATCTTTCAAATGAAAATTTAATTTTTGTAATTTAAATTTTTTTAAATTTTTTAGGGATATTGATAATTTATAAAATAGTAATAATAATAATAATATAATATTTATATTATGGAGTGGGGTGGGTAAAAATAAAAACATTTTCGAGGATTTTACAAAATTTCAGTGCATCTTGCAAATGAAAATTTAATTTTTGTAATTTAAATTTTTTTAAATTTTTAGGGATATTGAAAATTTATAAAATAGTAAAAATAATAATATAATATTTATATTATGGAGTGGGGAGGGTAAAAATAAAAACATTTTCGAGGATTTTACAAAATTTTAGTGCATCTTTCAAATGAAAATTTAATTTTTGTAATTTAAAAAATTTTAAATTTTTTAGGGATATTGAAAATTTATTAAAAAGGAAAAATTATAATATAATATTTATATTATAGAGTGGGGTGGGTAAAAATAAAAACATTTTCGAGGATTTTACAAAATTTTAGTGCAACTTTCAAATAAAAATTTTATTTTGATAATTTAAAAAATTTAAAAATTTTAGGGATATTGAAAATTTATAAAATACAATAATAATAATAATAACAATAATAATAAATTTGAACTATCTAAATAATTATTCAGTCCTCGCCTATTTCTGACGAGGAATCCAGTAGGGTGGTTAAAAAATCCAGCATTAAGCTGAGATCGTGAAACATGGCAATAATAATAATAGTAATAATTAAAACAACTTAATTTATGGTTATGTTTTTGACAACATTATACAAAGTTTTACGCTTTTGAACATTTTAAATTTAAATAATATTAAACGAGTTCTGTGTACTTGTTCATTGTCGGCCGTGAAGGCTTTTGACGACTAACTCTATTTCCGGTGTTATACATCAAAACTATTAAAATCTTATCTATCATCAAAAAGGTAACATAACTTTATTTTTCTGGAATTAAAAAGTTGTTGTGCTAAGGCTATATTGGTTTCTGTTTGATAAAAATCTAATTTTTAAAAACTTGTTTACGAAGAACAATTAATATTCAAATTTATTAACATTTTCGAAATTTATATGATAATTAGGAGTTTTGGCAGGAAGTTTAATTTTTTTTGTTACAAATTTTTTTTTGGAAAACTTAAATTAAAAATTTTTTTTTAAAGGAAAGTATACAAAAATATATTTTTAAATCAAATCAAATCAAATCAAAATATGAAAAATAATTTCAAGGTTGGTAATTAATTTTAAAATTTTAGCTTATGACTTATTATTTATGCCTCTTTAAAACACTACAAATCCAAAAATTTTCAAGACGCAACCAGAATTTTTGAAATCCAAAATTCTTAAATAAAGCTTTTTTCATTAAAAATAATACCTGAAGTTCTAACTTCTTAAAAGAATGTATTTAATTTTGGATTCCAAAAATTCTAGTGACGTCAGAGCGTTTTGAAAATTTTTCATTTTTTAGTATAGTGAAATGGGATAAAAATCCAAAAAAATTTTAGAGTTTTAATAAAAAAAAAGTCCAAAATGCATGATTTCGACGACAAAGATCTATCTAATATACGTACGGATAGATCCCAAAAATCATAAAAATTCCAAATCCTTAAATAAATTTTTTGGAATAAACATCAACAATAAAATACATTTTTATTTAGGAGTGAGGTATTTTTTTGATTTTTGGGATCTTTCTGTTTGTACCAATTAGATAATTTTGGTCCCAGACATATGCATGTGAAAGGGTGGGTGATGACTGAATATGGAAGCCTAATTTTGGGGAACGAGTCACTTATCATTAGTATTAAATTTTTATCATAGCTGTGCTAAAATCAACATTACTTATAAGTGACTCATTCTCCAAAATTTGGCTCCTTTATTTGGTCATGACTCACCTTTTTATGTGCGCATGACAGAGATTGAAATTGTCTAATATGTATATGTAGAGAGATCCCAAAAATCATAAGAATTCTAAACTCTTAAATAATCTTTTTTTTGGAAATTTTTTTATTTCTAAAGATCCCAACTCCAAGTTCTGAAAAATTGCAAGTCTAATTCCGACTTCGAATATACGATAAAATTTTTGGCAAGCACTGTAGAACAATAAACAATAACTCAAAGCGATACTGACACATTTTACTGATATTTTCGAGTTGGAACCAAAAGATAATGATAACAATCTGTCCAATTCATACGTATGAATGGATTAAACAGATTGTTGTCGTCGTCCCAAAATTCGTCCTAAATCCTTTATTGATTTTTTTTTGGAAACAATATCAACAACTATAGCAATAGCTTTAATGTCATATATAAGGGTTAACAACTTTCATTTAAGGGTGCGGTACTTCTATGATTTTTAGGATCTATAAGTTTGTACCAATTAGATTTCTTACAAACATATAAAGAATGTTGTATAATGGCTGAATATGGAAGACCAATTTACTTGAATAATACTCATCAATACTTTTAAATTTTTATCACAACTGTGCTAAAATTAATATTATGTAAGGACTTGTTCTCCAAAATTTGGCTTTCATATTTAGTCATTACACATCAGTTTATATAAATTGTCTAATAAGGATAGAACCTAAAAATCATAAGACTTCTAAACTCTTAAATAATTAATTTTTGGAAAATTGGACATCCTTCTTGTATTTGAATAGAAATTGTTAGATTACTCGCAGTAAGGGTTAATTTTGTCATAATTTGTTAATCGGGGTGCGGTATTTTCATGATTTTCAGGATCTTTCCGTTTCTGCTCATTAGATAATTTTAATTTGCGAGATATGTGTATGGAGTAATGGCTCTTTACTGGAAATAAAAACATAATTTTGGGGAACAAGACGTTATCGTCTGTTTTGAATTTTTATAATAAGTAAAAATCGAAACTAACGATGAGTGTCTTGTTCCCTAAAATTATATTTTTATTTCTATTAAGGAGTCATTTGTTTATATGCGTTTACCAAAAGTTAAAATTATCTAATCGCAGATACGGACGGATCCCGAAAATCATAAAAATTCTAGGACTTTCATAGATCTTTTATGCGGAAATTAATACTTGAGTCTAGTTTTTATATATTTTTGTTAAATTTTAAACCCAAAATTTCAACGGCCGTACTACATTTTTTTGGCATTCAATTTTAGTGGTTAAACCTTTTTTTTATTAAGGCCAATAGAAAATTATCTAATAATTTCGTACGTATAGTATAGTCCAAAGATTTCCAAAAATAGTTTCCACTCCAATCCCGGTTCCGACTACCAAAAAATTTCGAATCTGATTTTACGCAAAGAAATTTTTGGCCAACTTTTAAGAACTTTTGATATCAGTTAGTATTACCAAATTTGACTAATTGGAGTTGTAATGACTCATTCTACTTCTATTTCTTCTTTTTTTGTTGTAATTTTACCATTATTTGGCATGTATGATTCTGAGGCACCATGAACATCTGTTGCTTGTTTGTTTCTTATCCAACTCCAACTTGTTAATGTTCTATTGGACACTCATATTTTACCCAAAAAAATGACTACGATGGCAACAACAAGCCATTGACTTTCCTGTCGAAATGAGGCGTATTAAAACGACTCATACCTTATACAAGAAATCCGAGAAAAATATAATTCCGACAGTGACATGTTTTTGTTTTTAAGTTCATCATAAATTTTAGCATGAAAAATCTTGCTGCAACAGCATTGCTTTTAGAAGAAGAAGAAAACAATAAAAACAAAATTATTCCCTTCAATTAAATGTCCTTATACTTCGGCACTCCCAAATTGGCCGCTCATGAACCAACTCTATCAACAGTTCATCATTCATGACTAAATAGTTAAAAACTTATTATTAAATATAACTTTAAAATCCAAAATGATAAAAGCACGTCAGTGATAATATCGGTGGCGATGGATTAGTCTCGAGTACTAAGAACTTCGGAGCTTTACTTGGTCGGACGTATTTCAACGTTGTTCCCAGTTTATTTGGCATCACATCATTTTTTTTTTTACTGATGTTACCGGTACTACACTGAAGTGTCGTCTTGTCAAGGATATGTGTGAACTGTCCTTAAAATGTAAAAGTCAAGAGTTGTCCAAAAATATTTTCAACTCCAATCTCGGCTCCGATAGCTAAAAAATTCCAATTCCGACGTCGGAAGTGGCTGTTTAAATCGACTCATACTTTAGCCAAAAGACAAACAAGGGTTAGCTATTTTCATTTAAGGGTGCGGTATTTTTGTGATTTTTGGGATCTTTTTGTTTGTACCAATTAGATGATTCTATTTCCTGACATACACATGTGGGATGGTGGTAAATGGCTGAGTATGGGAGTCTAATTTTTGGGGAACGAATCATTAATCATTAAATTCATATTTTTATCATAAATGTGCTAAAAAAATAATTATCAATGACTCGTTTTTCAAAATAAGGCACCCACATTTAACCATTAATCACCATTTTGCATGTGTATGTCAAGAACTAAAATTGTCTAATGAGTACATACGGACGGATCCCAAAAGTCATAAGTATTCTAAACCCTTTAATGATTTTTTTTTGAATAATAGCAACCAAAAAAAAAACAAAAATTCCTTTTAGGCCGATTATTTTTAAATGAGTTTTAAATTCAACACGATGAAAATTAAATTTAAAGTAATTCAAAAATAGTTCCTACTCCGGCTCCGAAAAAAATTAAAGTCCAACTTCGAGTCTAAATATAATTAAAGTCGAATTATAAGGAGTAAAATTTTTTGGCAAGCATGTGAGATAACAACAAGGACTTTTGATATTAATTGTTTTTACCAAATTTTACAAACGGAGTTTGAGTCAAAAAACGACTATAGCAACAATAACAATAACACCAACACCAATCCACTTTTATTCAAATAAGGGTTAACAATTTTCATTTTAGAGTGAGGTATTTTTGTGATTTTTGGGATCTTTCTGTTTGCACCAATTAGACGATTCTAATTCATGACCTACACATCTGGAAGGGTGGATAATGGATGAATTGAGGGGTCATATTTTGGGAAACGAATTATTTATCAAACATTTTAAATTTTTATCATAAATGTGCTAAAGCCAAAATTTTTTTTATAAATGACTCGTCTTCCAAAATAAGGCACCTAAATTTATCCATTAAACACCATTTCATCTGTGTACGTCAATAATTAAAATTGTCTAATAAGTATATACGGAAAGATCCCAAAAATCATAAGAATTCTAAATTCTTAAATGATTTTGATTTTGGAAAATTGAAAATTTGTTTACATAAAACATAAATCACATTTTATTTAACTTTATTTTCACAAAATTATTTTGTTCACATGCGGAACGCACGCTCCGTATTGAAAATGTATGTAGTACAGCCATTAATATCACTAAAACTTATTTAAGTAGAACATTTAATTAATTATTAATTTAAATTTTCTGAAATACTTGAAAAAACTTTGACTGAATACTACAAGTAGAGATTATTTCATACATCAATTTTCCTGAGAAGTATTTTTTTGATTTTCGGGATCTCTCCGTTTGTGCCGCTTACATGATTTTTATTTCAGGCATGCCAACTTGCAAAATATGTTTTACCGCTTAATATGAACGCCCGATTTTGGGAAATCATTTAAGAATAATTTAATTATCTATCATAATTGTGCTAGAAATATTAATTATACATTAATTCATTTTTCAAAATTTGACCTTAAATTTTAGATGGGTTAACATATTTTGCAATTTAGCATGCCAGAAGTAAAGATCATCTAATCGGCACGTATGGATAGATCCCGAAAATCATAAGAATTCTAAACCCTTTAATGAATATTTTTTGAAATAATCAATCTCCAAAATGTAAAAATTATTATTGAGAGTAATTTTTTTATAAAATGGAGTTTTTATATCCCATATAAAAGATATAAAAAAAAGTTGTTCAAAGATAGTTCCAATCCCTACTCCAAATCTTTTTTGAAAAAAATTTTGAGCTCAATTCCGACTCAAACCATATGCAATGAAATTTTTGGCAAGCATTGCAGGATAATATTACAACCACTTGATATTAATCTTAACCTATATTAACAAATTTTATTTATTTTAGTCGAGTTGCAATTATACCCCCAAAATAATTGACGACAACAATATATCTAATCCGTACGTACGGATATATCCCGAAAGTCATAAAAACAACTAAAGATTTTTTAAAAATAAACACCAGCAACTACAAAAAGAGCAACAATCATTTTTAATGCTTTAATTAAGGTTAACACATTTTCATTTAACCGTGCGGTATTTTTGTGATTTTTGGGATCTATTCGTTTGTACCAATTAGATAATTATAATTATTGGCATACATATACGGATTGGTGGGTAATGGCTGAATTTGGAAGCCTAATAATGTAGTATGTAGAATCAGTCACTGGTCAATAATTTAAACTATTTATCATAACTGTGCTAAAGTCAACATTATTTATAAGTGATTTGTTCTCCAAATTTTGGCTTTTACATTTAGTCATTACACATCACTTTATATATGCATGAAAATTATTATAATCATCTAATAAGTACATATGGATAGAACCCAAAAATCACAAAAATTCTAAACTCTTAATTATTTTGTTGAAACTCGAAAAATATTTTACCTAATATCCAAATTACATATTATTCATCAGTAAACCTTACTACTGAATTGTTTTGGGACAAATAATTTTTAAGGATTTAATCAATTTTGCATGAGTGTTAGTCAATTAGTCTTGTAAGTTTTTAAAGGATCTTCAATTAAAAAAATTGGAAATTCTTTTGACTAATATAATAAATTTCCTTCTACATAATCTTTCATCTAACTCTAGTTTTTACTAAATTACTTTGGATAATTTATTGAGGGAGCACAAATTTTATGATTTCTGGCATTATACTGGTTAGACAATTTTGAATAATGTCTTATACACATATACCAGTGACTAATCAAGATAATTAGAATTCTGGAAAATGTTTGTAATCTTTTGGCCAGACACTTAGGTCTCATTAGGTCCTTTGTACCCCGCTCTTTCTCGTGTTAATGTGACGTCATTCGCGGAACTACCCACGTAGCGAAACCAGGACCAAATTTTGGGAAATAAACAACGTGCTAAAATTTCTAGTTCTACTAGCTTACACAAAATTCTAATCTAATAGTTTTTCCAAATTTGGTATCTGATTTTTTGGATTAGGCATTGCTTCATGCCTCATCCAAGAAAAACGACTATGGCAACAACAATGAATCCAGTTTAATTGTACAAATAAGGGTTAACAATTTTCATTTAAGAGTGAGGTATTTTTGTGAATTTTGGGATCTTTCTGTTTTCACCAATTAGATAATTTTAACGACTGATATACACATGTGAAAGGATGGATAATGGTTAAATGTGGGAGTCTTATTTTGGAAATCATATCATTAATCAATAATTTTAAATTTTTATCATAAATGTGCTAAAGTCAAAATAATTCATAAATGATGCGTTTTTCAAAATAAGGCACCATCATTAACCATTAACCAACATTTTATATGTGTATGTCAGAGTTAAAATTGTCTAATAAGTATATATAGAGGGATCCCAAAAATCATAAGAATTCTAATCTTTTAAATGATCTTCTTTATATCAAAAATTATTCTACCCAATACATAAATTACATTTTTAAACTATTTTAAACAAAATCATTTCTTCTGTATCAATTTGGCATTTTCGTTTAAAAACTCTTATTAAGAGCAAGAACATTTCTTTAGAGTGAATTTTAAATTAAAGGGCGATTTACACATATCCATAAATTCTTATTTTTTTTAATTCGGAAAATCTTTTACCTTATATCCAAATTACATTTTATTCTACATAATTACCTCAGTAAACCCCACTGAATTGTTTTGGGACAAATAATTTTTTAAGGATTTAATCAATTTTGCATGAGTGTGGTTAGTCTACTAGTCTTAGTTTATAAATGATCCTCCATTGAGGAAATTGGAAATTTTTTTAATAATATGATATAATATTTCCTTCTACAAATCTAAATAATCTTTCACGTAACTCTAGTTTTTACCAAATTAGTTTGGATTATTTTTATTGAGGGACCATAAATGATAATGATTTTTGGGATACTTCTGTTTATACTGATAAGGCAATTTTGAATAATTTCATACACACATGTACCAGTGACTAATCAAGAAAATCAAAATTTTGAAGAATGTTTGTAACCTTTTAGTCAAAACATTAGGCCCTTTGTATCCCGCTCGTTCCCGCGTTAATGTGCCTTCATTCGCCCAACCCCACGTAGCGAAACCAAATTTTGGGAAATAAATAACATGCTAAAACTTTTAGTTTTAGTAGCTTACACAAAATTCTTTAAAATTTTGTATCTGATTTTCTAGATTAAGCATTGCTTCATGTGCGTGTGCCAAAAATAAAATATGCCTAGCAAATATTTATGGACTGATCCCAGAGGCATAAGAATTCTTAAACCTTCGATAAAAATAAAAACAAAAATCGATGATGATTAACGCAAAAAATCAGTACGTACCTATACTGTGGACCAGAGCTTTTTAAAATATTCGCAACAACTTTTAATTATCAGTTTTTAACAAAGTATGATATTAGGAATTTGTTATTGGCGAATGTATAAAACAGCTTAAAATTTACCTTCAAATAACTGGGCGTTAGAGTTGGTTTCGTCATTTTTAAAACGGATATTTGAACAAGTAGTCATAACTCTTAATTATAAAAAAAATTGCACGATTTAAATTGTTATTAAAATTTTGAATGATTTGGTCACAAACGTATTTCTCAGGATATACAATAATTTGGTATTACACCTATTATAAAATTATTAACAAGCCAATTATTTTTGTTGTAGTTGTTAGTACGTTATGCAGATGTTAATTAAAAAATGTATAAAAAATATGTATTTTTTATATTTGTTTTGTAATATTTTGAAAATAAGGACTTAACGTTAGCTTCAGGTTTAAGCCTCATAGATTTATTTGTAATCGCCAACGTTTCGCTTATCATTGCAGAGATCATTTATACGTTAACTTTCCTTATTCGAAGATAATAATGTCATCTCCAAAAGCCATTGACAATGGTTACTGCCATAGCAAGTGAAAAGTTGTTGCCGAACAAATAAATTTACTCAAAATGAGAAACTTTATATAATTGTGCTTTTATGTTAAATGTGTATTTTTTTGAATAATTATAATCAAATAAAATTTATTGTTTAAATTTTATATAAAATTATAATATTTGGAGAGATAAAGACTAAAACTTAAATTTGCAAGTACCGTATACTGCCATATATGTCAAGTATATTAGACGGGAAGCAATTTTTAAGTTACATTTCATGGCTGTGGCTTAAAACCCTGAATTTTGGGTCTATTTTGTTTTTAAGGGTGTTAAATAAGATATCTAATTTTTTTGTGCTTTTCGTAGGTTTAGTTATGTTTTTATGAAAAAAGGAAGGTAAATGTAAGAAAGTAAATAACAGTAATAAATTTTTTATAAAATTTATTGCATAAAATAATAAATTATAAAATTTAAATACTTGAAGAGATAACTTTTTGCAAAGTACCATGTATTCCGGCGTATAAGACCTGTGCATAAGATGATGAGCAATTTTAAAGTCTCATGCATTTATCTGACGTATAAAAATTCTGGGTGTTTATTAACCATGTTGGTTACTGGTACCTCATTGAATTTGAAAATATGTTTTTGCACCCCAAATAAAAAAGGGGTTGAAAGAATGTTACTACTTGGTACATAGGTTCTTAAAGAAGTTAAAAACCTATAAGAACATTTCTAAAAATGATTTTACTGGGGTGCAAGTATCCAGGTTAAGAAGCACGCAACATATAATATATACAGTACTTACTTACCTTCAGTTTTTTCATAGGTTTAATTTAAATTTTAAAATAAATTGTTCCTGGATATATAAAAAATGGTATAAAAACTAAAAAATACTTAAGTGTTACTGATAATATTAATATGTTTATTATATATTCAAATGTGTTAATGTAATTGTTATTATAATTTATATGTATTAAAGTTATATATGTTAATGTAATGTTTATGTTTGTAATGAGTTTAATGGAAAATAAATATCAATATGTAAATTTTCTTTTATTGTGTGTCAACCAAGAAAATACCTTAGTCCATTTTCGATGTATACAAATTCCAAGCAAACATTAAAAACTTTCGTAATTTTACTATGTTATTAAGGAATAAATTTTGAATATTTAACAAAATTTTTAGCCATTTTGTCACGTTTTAAATTTTTTGCAAACATGAATCCAAATTGAAATAGTTGTCCAAAAAATTGAAACGTGACAAAATAGCTAAAAATTTTGTAAAATATTCAAAATTTATTTCAGCCCGTATTTGTCCACTGCTGGACGTAGGCCTCGTTTAAAGTGTTCCATGTTAATCTTCTTTTTGCGACTTGGTGCCATTCTTACCCCGCGGTTTTCTTTATGTCATTGAGCCATCTTTTTTGTGGTCTCCCGGTGCTTCGTTCTGTTACTCTTGGTCTCCAGTTGGTAATTCTGTGGGTCCATTTATCGGTGCTTTCTCTGGCCACGTGTCCTACACAGATTCACTTAAGTTCTGCGCTTCTTTCCATCACCTCTTAGACTTTGGTTTGCAGTCTGATTTCTTGATTTGTTACTCTGTCTCTGAAGCTTATGCCGAGCAATGCTCGTTGGCGGGCTCTTAGTTTGTTTGCGCCTTTTGCTGTCCATGTCATCGTTGTTTCGAGGCCATACGTTGTCACGGGCAGTGAGGTATGGTAGGGTAGCTGAGTATATGCTTTAGTTTGCAGAACGCTGCTTGGCTTTGGCTTATCCTTCTGGAAATTACTGCTTCCTAATTTGCTTTTCCTAGTTTTATTTGATATTCTAAGTATATATAATCGGTCACTTGTTCGATTTCGTGCCTGTTCATCTTATGTGGTTGGGCTCCCACTTCATGGGTCATGATCTTGGTCTCGCCCAGGTTCATTTTTAGGTCAACCGCTAGTGATGCCGCGTTTAAAACTTTTAATATGTCTTTGAGTTTTTGGATGTCTGAGCTTATTAATATAATATCATCGGCGAAGCGTTGGTGATTTAGATATTTGCCGTCCATGCTAATGCATTTCTTTTCCAATACATATTTTAAAAGACGTCTTCTAGAGCGAGCGTGAATTGGTTTGGGTGATATAGTTTGCCCCCTCTGCCTATCTTAATCTTCTCGGTGGAGGACTCGTCGTCTAGGGGCGTTTTGAAGGTGGGGTTTTCCTGTGTTTGTCGGCTTATTTGTGTATATCTTAAGTGGATTTTGGCTTTATTCATGGCAGTAAAGAGTTAGTAGTAGTTTAACTGCATTTATTAAGGCGATCCCACCTAGTTATAGCATTTCTGTAGATATTTTGTCTTCTTCTGGTGCTTTTCCGTTTTTTAGTTGCTGGAGGGCTTTATTGATTTCGAGGGTGTCTATTGCCGGTTTGTGTTCTGAATTTACGTTCTGTATTAGTTCGTTGTTAGTATTTAGTAAGTTGTTGGTGTCTGGTACGTGGGATCTGTACAGATCTGCGTATAACTTTTGGATGACTTCGTAAATTTGGTCTCTGTCGTTGGTCGTGACTCCGTCCTTATTTTTAATTTAATGGATTTTCATTTTTCCCCTTGACATTCTTGTTTTAAGTATTTTTATGTTTTTGTTGTTATCAATTGTATCTTATATTAGTTCTGCGTTTTGTCTTCTAGTCTTTCTCCTGATTTCCTTAGTGATGATCTTACTTAGTTGTTTGTACTCGTTTGATTTTCTATTTAGATTGTTCCGTCTTTTTATTTGTTTCATTGTGCTTTTGCCGATCTTCTTGTTGTTATTTCGCAGTTTTGACCTTGTGCATACTTTCCTATTTACAGTTGGTATGACATTGATGATTTTTTTATTTAATTCGTCCATATTCAATGTCGTAAGGTTAGTATGGTTTATCTCAGCTGCTATTTCTTCTTTGTATTGCTCGTGGTTTTGTTTCAGGTGGCTTATGGTTGGGAACAGTTTTTTCTTGAGCATTTTATTTCGTTCTAGTTTATTGTTGATTACTAGGGTAGCTCTTATTAGCCTGTGATCGCTGCCAGTGTGGAAGTTATATACCGTTTGTGTACTCTTATTGTTAGATATGATATAGTCTCTTTCGTTCTCAGTTGTGCCGTCTGAGCTTAACCATGTCCATCTACGTTGTTTTGGTTTCTCGAAGAAGCTGTTTATACAAAACATGTGTTCGTCTTGTATATAATTTATGAGCATTTCGCCCGTTCGTTTCTTTCTCCTAGACCGAAATTTCCAATATTTGGTATTTTTTCGTCTTTCTTTTTTATGCCTAGTTTTTCGTTAAGGTCTCCTATGATTACTTAGTATTGGGTTTTCTCTGATTTTTGAGCGCACGTGATGTCCTCGTAGAATTGTTCTATTTCCTCGCTGCTGGAGGTATTTGTGGGAGCGTAGACTTGAATTACTTGGAGTATCTTTTGTTGAGTTTCAGTGTAATGTATATTACTCTTTCGGATATAGCTTTCGCTTAGCAGACCATGTGCTGTATGGATATTTTAAAATTGCAAAACATTATTACAATAGGGTAGGTCAGCGGTCGGCAGACGCGGCTCTTTTCACAGGCGTTTGCGGCTCTTCAAACATGAACTCTAATTTCACCTCCATTTATGCAGCTTTATGAGCTTTATAACAAACTTAGATTTAAACAGCGCTTATCAATGCATTTGCTCGTTACGATTCGGATTTTCCCCTTCCAAATAGTGGAGAACCGTGCGTCCTTCAGCTTCAAACTTAGTAGATGCCTTAGATTATAGATATACTATATATGTGTGTGTTCGTGTGTATCTGGCTCCTTGATACCTTTGTAATTCTGTTTTCTTAACAACTTGGCTCTTCTAAGTTAAAAGTCTGCCGACCCCTGGGGTAGGTGACAGAGGTTTTTGGACAGTTTAAATTTTGTACCTCATAAACAAGAATAAAATATATATGTTCCATCCTAAAAACATTTTTCTATTAAAAATCTATGTATCTGAAGATACTGATCTGAAGTAACGCTGAAGTTGATGGACAGTTACCAACATTTAAGTAGCCATTTTATTTAAATCCTTTTTGTAAAAAATATACCTCCAAAACTAAAGTTCTGTGTCATAAATGGTACATGTGCTGCAGTTTGAGAAACCCTGCTACACAGTATAGCATATACATACGTTGTCGTCGTCGTCGTCAGCTTAGAACCTCACTCCTGCATAGCCTCTTCTCTGCCTGTAATGCTGGCAACTTACATTACAGGTGGACCTACAGTTTGACGTGGAATCCGAACCCTGGAGTTTCATGATTTCTCATCTAACTCCGGACCAGAGAAGGTTTTAGCCATAAAACCCCACCTGGCAAGGCAGGTTGGGGAGTTGGGGAAGTGTTGGGCATTTAAATATTTAAATAAATATTTTGCATGCTGTGGGGCGCGAACCCACGATCTTGCACTTAGCAGCCGGATGTCTAGACCGCTGAGCTACACTGCCACTTCATATATGTTATACGCTAATGATAAAAAAATTTAAAGATGTTTTCAAATTTTTAACAACCCTGTATATTACTTAAAAATATACCAAAAATATTAAGGGGATTATAAGCCAGGAAATGTTGATAAAACGTTGAAGCAGGACAACTTATGGAAGGTAAGTAATGATGTCATATTTGAAAAGGTAAGTAATGATGTCATATTTTTGTCTGGTCAAATATTTAAAAAGTTGCTATCATATCAAAATATTCATATTTTAAAGTGCCATTGTGCTGATTTTTATCACTTTATTGCAGTGATTTTATGTTAAGTTTTACGTTATTAAAGGAATTTAACGTTATTGAAGAGATTTCAATTAAAAAAAATTGAATTTATCTGTAATTTATTTTATTTGCATGAAATTAAAATTTTAATTTAAAAAAATCGTTATTTATAAATAAAAATAGCAAATTAAATCCAGATTTTCATTTATTTTTACTAATAAATTCATTTTTTTAATTTTTTTTATTAACAAAATTTAGGGACCAAAAATTCACTTACGCTCTACGGATGTTTCTGAAACTATTGTATAAAAATTTGTTTCTAATATTGGTTTAAATTTTTTTGATTAGATGCATAAAAAAATTATTACAAAAAACCATCGCCATCATCAAATCTTAATTTATTTTTTTCTTGAAAAATCCACATTAGATAAAGCAAACGTAAGTATTTATCGTGTTGAATAGCTTGTCACATTTTTATTTTTAATTATTGTTTAATATTTTTTTATAAATTTTAAACTAGTTGTATTGAAAGTCCAAGTTTGTTGGAAAATAATTTAAATCCTCGACATGGCAGATTTTACCCAAAACATTTCAATAAAGTTATAGATTATTGTAAGGTTTTTGCTCCATTATTTACTAACGAAGAGCAAATTTAATCCAGATTTTGGTACTTATTTACCAATATGTTGATCCCCTATTTACAGGTAAAACACTATGAACGCTTCATTTGTGTTAACATAGAAAATGAATATATTATAATTGGTGAGTGACATTTATCTCGTTAATGATTAAATAAAAATAAATTATAAATTAATTAATTGTTAGTTTTAATGTGTGAAATAAATGACCTTAAATATTTTTTTATACGTCAAATTAAAGGTAAAATATTTTTGAATAAAAACTAAAGAATTTGTAAGGAATTTGATTAAAAATACGATAAGTTTTTTTGTGTTATTTTAGCCAAATAGTGACGTAACTAATTTGCATTTTCATGTTAATTTTAAATAATAATTTACATACTTAAACTGGAAATAAAACGTGTTATAATTGCCCCAAAAAGAGAAGTTAAAAATAAAGTAATTTGTATAATTTTAATGTACTTTCAACATAAATGCGCTGGGCCGTTACTGTGGAAACAATTCGTTTAATAACTAACAGTGTGAATGATATACAAACAGATTTTAATTAAATAAACAATTTGAGTGGCCGTTTTTTGAATCTTAATAGCTGTGTAGCATTGCAATGCGCACATTAAACTCTCCCTGTCCTGATTTTTAAGCTCCGCACTCGAAACGACCTTCAATTAAGCCATGTGCATTAATAAGTGCGAATGAAAGGAACGATTCAGAAAAAAAAATATCCCTCAAGATTTTTAAGCAAAACTATTGTTTTACCATGACTAAGTGTAAGTATATGTGCAAAAACAATTTCAACATAACATATAATGCATTAAAAGAACTCGATGCTCGTGCAATATTGTAAATGGCAAGGCAAACGGCAAAGGCCTTACATTATAATAATAAGTGTAAAGATTCATTTCGATTATTAAAACCAGTTATAATATTATGTTCACACCCACCGGATTCTTTACATGAAACACCGAGGTAAAGGTAAGATGCACGCCCATCTCTATCACTGCACTCAATGGTCCAAGAAATTCACTTAAAATGAAAAGCATCTTACATTAAGAGTACTTGTGTGGCGCAACGTTATCGCAATAGACCAAGTGGAGATGCATTCTCCATTAAAACTGTCCTATCTTCGAGATCACTCACGAGACAAACAGAAAAAAATATATTATCAACTCAATTAATGCACCTAATAATAACGGATCAAAATCAATAGGAAATCAGAAGGATCTTGGTAATTATTTACAAATTAATTCCGAAGTAATTAAAAGTAGTAATTACCAAGAGCGCAAGTATATATCGATTTAGCTCGAAATTAAGAGGTAACTTAATGGGGGAGGTAAAATGTCGGGGTATGGACCACGTCTCAAGGGGATGTTTTTTGGTTTCTTAATAATTCTATCTCAACCTGATACTTTAATAACCACATTAAATATTCACAAAGAATTTAAGATCATATAAAATTTTATATGCAAGTTATAACTAAAATTTTTAAGTGCAAAAAAACTTAATTTAAAAATTTCAATTATATTAATACCTTGTTAAAATTTTAAACTACTTCTTCCTAAAATACACATAACATCAATTTAAAACATAAATTCGAAAATATAAAACTATTTTTCAAAATATGTTCAATGCTTATTAGGGAATTGGAAACAAAATAAACGGAAACTGTTGCTAATTATATCTTGCTTTGGAATAGGTCCCACAAATTTAGTAGTTTGGAACTCACTTTAAACACCCTTGGGTTTTGTGTAATAACATAGACAAAACGCACAACGCGAAAGTAAGCGGAGAAATCGCCTCAACTCAAGAGCGAGTACTTGATAACTAGTTTGGCACCTTGATGTGAAATATTGTGTGGTCAACACGTGATTTATTTTTGGAAATTTTTTAATTTATTTATTTATAAAAAAAGTGCTTATCAATCTCTCCAAAGAGGTGAAAGACGATGTAAGGTGCCCGTAGAAAATTCATGGATTAAGACTGCCAAATGATTAAAAACTAGTGGAAAATGAATAAAAAAAAGCTTACAATGAAAAAGAGGAAGAATGATTAAGATGATACCTATAACCAATTTTGTTGGATTACAAAAAAAACTTTTCTTAGCACGGAGCAATAATCAGTTTTCTAAAACACCCTAAAAGGACATACAGATCGTATTTGAGGTACTGGGGTAGGAGCCTCTAATAGACCTAGGAAGCGAGCTTTCAGAACGTGGTAATTAGCCGGGAAGTCAGGGTTATGTGTGACCTTCACTCTTCTTCAACTTCCAGTACATTTTTAGAAGGGTACTAGATAACGTTCAATAAAAGCTGTAAGATACAAATAATATCCGATATGACGCTGCTTCAACAGTCTTAGCAGATAACATAGAAAAGTTGCAAGACAAGTTAAGAAACCAATATTATAGTAATAAGAAGAATAGGGAGGTTCGTAAAAATTATAATTTGGGACATGCACTTCATTTTCGTAATCTGCACCCCTATAATCTCGAAAAATCGTATTTTAAGTGAATATTAATTGACTCCCGAAGAGCTCATTTTATAGTCAGAGAAACTCTTTTTTCATTTTACGAAAACTTAAAACTGGCTTGATAATGTTTGTTCGTATATTGCGGCTATTTAAGAAGTGCGGTTGGAAGGTTATTTGCCATTTTATTTTGATTTTGCTTCATCAAATCTTTATCATTTCTGTTCTCTATCTAACAATCTCTCCTCTGACCGTTTACCCTTCGAGAGGGTTTGGTGACACCATCACGAGTCTAAGGAGGCAACAGCGGTTCTTCATGCCGTTCTATCCTGAGCCAGGTGGACTGTCTTATGTAGACTCACTCTCATGAGCTCCTTTGCTTGATCCATTTAGCGCGTTAGTGGTCTGCCTCTTGGTCTTTTCCATTCGATCTTGCCCTCGATTATTAGGTTCTTGAGATTTCCCGTTCTTCGGGATATATGGCCAAGGTATTGTAGGTACGTTCGATTTATTATGCGCAGGAGGCGGGCTTTAACATTTAGTTCTTTCAGTACTGACAGGTTGGTACGATGTTCTGTCCAAAGTATTCTAAGAACTCGCCGGTAGACCCACATCTCGAAGGCTTCGATGCGGGTTTTGTCTGCTTGTCTCAAAGTCCAGGTTTCGGCAGCATAAGAATCAATAGGAAAGATCAGTGTGCGGACGAGTCTTAATTTGGTGTTTTTCGTGATAATCCATATTTTTGTTAGTTTGGTGGTGGCTGATCGCGCCATGGCTATTCTTCGTCTTATTTCAGGTTCGCTGCTTCCGTTGTTAGTTCGCATTCAGCCAAGGTAGACAAATTTGTTCATCACTTCGAAACCTGCTACTTCCTTGATATGCGGAGAGTTGTTGTCTGCTCTATTGACGATCATGACTTTGGTCTTGTCTGTGTTAAGTTTAAGACCATATTCCGCGCAAATTCGAGCAAGCTTATCCATATTTTTTTTTATTATTTCAACGTTTGCTAACAATACCGAAGGGATATCCTGCAATAACAACGCTGCTGTTCGAAATTATTTTGACGACTTCTTTACCTCTAAACCACCGGATTTCTTCAGGTAGGGAATTGAAAAACAGCGGAACGTTGGAAGTAAATCGAAATCACAGGAGAATATATTTTAATTAACCTATATATTTTGGGTTTTTAAAAAATACTATAAAAGCTACGAACTTATGCATCAACCCGATACAAACAGCAATGATGAAAGCCAACTTTGAGGGCTCTAAGAAAAAGAAGGAGTGTGGAAGGAGAAGGTGGAAAAATGAACAGGAATAAGAGAAAGAAGAAAAAGGAGAAAAGGAAGAAGAAAAAGAAGGAAGAAAAAAAGGCAGAGGAAAAGGAGGAGAAGAAGAAGAAAAAGCTGAAAGAAAAGAAGAAGTCGGAGAATCTTACTCATCTAAGTAAGAAAATATTAAAGAAGAAGAAAAAGAAGAAAAAGAATATATTTTTGCAAAGGTAACGAATTTTCCTCTTTTTACTCTATCATAAAGATAAAGTATTGTAATCGTGCAAAAAAAAGTTGAGATTTTAGTGGCAATGCACCTTTTAGCGTACCCTGAACAAGAATTGGCCAAAATTAAAAAATGTCTGTGTGGATGTGTGTGTGTGTGTGTAGCCGTTTTTTGTGGGCAAGGTTTCTCAAAAACTATTAAAGATATCACCACAAAAATTTATATTTAGACTTTTAACAACAATTGGAAGAGCCCAGTTACTTTTGGCTATAATCCACCAACCGGAAGTGGTAGTTTATTGGTGAGGTTTTTCGGTTTTTTGCAAATATTTGAAAAACCATCAAGTTTATAGAAAAAACAAAAGAGTACAAAAGTGTCTAGAATTAAATTTAAAACAAATTTTTTTGTTTTCATTTCATAAAAAATCTCCATTTAAAAAAAAAAATATGATAAAGTCAGGTGGTGACCACATCAGACTTTTTATTTTTATCTGAAACTTTTCAATATCGAGTTTGTTGTTTTTATAAAGATGATAAAATGCTAAATTAAAATATTCTTAAAATACTAATTTAATATTAGATATTAGGTAAGTAATTACAGAGTAAGAGAAGTATTTCTTTTTCAGGAATGTTTTCAACTTGAAAGTTTCTTTTTATTGTGTGAATAATTAAAAATCATTAAAAAATTGTACGTGGTGTATATAAAGTGGAATTCTCTGTCAGATTAAAAACTGTCGAGCACAAAAGTGTTCTTTATCTTTTCCTGTCGTTTCCATTTAGATATTTTTATTAAGTTTGTGCAGTTTAGTTGTGTGTTTTTTATTAGCGCAATTACTCCATTAGAGATGCAGAAAAGCCGATAATGGAAACATAGGTGTTGGGATAATTCAGTTTGACGTGAAATGTTGTCCGTCAATTAAAAAAAAAAATAAATTAAAATATTGCTGAAGCGTTATTCATCATGCCGGAATATGGCGAAGTAATTAATAATATCGGGACAGTGAATTCACAATACACGATTTTGTTTACGATTTTATGCGTCAAAAATCCAAGCGTCGAGTATTCGGCCGTTTAGCTGTGGTATTTTCACATTACCTACGATGTAGATACGACTATTAATCACTGTCATTTTGTATACCGGTTCAACCATGTTGTAATACAACATCATTATTAATGATCTATATACATGTAATGCGAAAAAATAGTTCGGCACGGCTACTGTTTTACTTTAAGCTCCAATCATCCACGTAATCAAATCTATACATTTCAATTCATCGATTGGGAAGCGCGCGCGCGTTCCGGAAATATATCCAAACCACACTTTGCAGACCAGATTTTAGATCCTGTAAAGTAGCAAGAATGATAAAACGATAGAACGATGAACGATGATGGTCCAAGCGTTATTTTTTTTTCGGGATTGATTTTTCCTGCTGCAAAGCATCAATAATGTTATATATCATAAAATGACACACGCGACTAAAAGATAAACAATTTTTTGTCAGACTGTGAAATAAAAAGTGACAAAAAAAAGTATCGCTTGCGAGTCTAAAACGTCAGACGGACAATTTAAAGAAATTAATAGAGTCCGGCTATGCCAGAATGTGCATCCGCGATCTAGCCAACGGCGGATCTAACCAGCAGGGGTCTACACACCCAAAAATCTGCATAAATGAACCCGCGCTTGTTTGAGCTTTCATAGGATTAACGTTTCACTTTATAATCTTCACGGTGCTGATTACACACTTTTTAATTAGTTATTATTACCCCATCCTGTCTGTACAGCTTAATAGTTTTCCGCGCGCGTATTCCTAGAATTTCATGCTTGGATCCTTTCCAACCCTGATGTATATTAAACTTATGCAAGCTTTGTTTGCGTGATTTTTTACCCCTTTTTTTACTCCTTATTTACCACATATAAAATATTAATAAAAAACAGACGGAATTAATCTGTTATTACGACGATTTAAAAATCTGCCAAAAGTGAACCACGATACAGCATGCAATGAAAAAGGGACTATCAGTTTACAGTACATTTAACAATTTCATGGCGCCGGACCCTTTTCTTTACGCATGCCCGCTATTACTAAAAGCTATTGCTTCATTCTTGCATGTTTCATTACTATATCCAAAGATCAACGTACTAAAAACAATACCACAAATTTACCATATATGATTCCATCTTCCATAAATGCATTTTCTAAATTTAACCCTTAATTTAAAATGTTATTTAATACTTTACTGAATTTTCATGTAACTTTATATTTATCAAAACAAAACAAATTTATTTTAATAAAACCTACACAAATGGCAACTTCTCTATTTTATTAAAAAAAAATCAGAATTATTCGTAAATTTTCAAATTGATTTAATTACATGCAAAGGAAATTTATTTTTTCATTTTGTGATAAATTTTTGATTAAAATTAAATTTGAAATAAAATACAAAACACTTGAAAAGGTGGCAATCGCTGCGTAAAATAGTCAAAAGCTTTGGTTATCTACACTATTGTCAAAAGCTTTATAATAGTATCATCAACAGCTTTACGCACCATTGTAAAAAGCCATGCGTATTATTGAAAAACGCTTTGTCCCAAATAAAACGTGATGTACCTACTTCTGAAATTTAACGCAATGTGTATACCAAATTGAAAGTGATTTATTTCTTAAATGGGAACGGAAGGTAACAAAGGAAATGGAAACGATGGATAACACAGGAAAGAACAAGGAACAAATGCGGCAACTATTTAAAAATTTGATCATATCAGCAGCAACAACATTATGCGGAAAGGCCAAAATAAGAAGAAATAGAAAACAGACAGTTTGGTTGAGCCAAGAAATAAAAGAAGAAATAAAACTAAAAAGAAAACTTGGACCCGATATCTCTAAAACAGAATTGATCACAACTATAATACGGTTCTACCCCAAAATCCCGAATCCCAAAATCCCGAATCCAAAAATCCCGAATACTAAAATCCCCAATTCCCAAAATTCCGAATGCCTAAAATCCCGAATCCCTAAAATCCCGAATGCCTAAAATCCCGAATACCCAAAATCTCTAATTATGCTTCTTTTCCCTGTTTCATGAAATCACATTTCTGCTTATTATACACTTTTTTTGAAGTTTTACGTTTCTCGGATAATACTTTGTTATACAAGTTTATAATTATTAGGAAATTTCCAAAATGAATGACCACTGCTCTCTTTAATGCTTCCTTGCAAACATGTATAATTTTGTCCTAAAA
>JARJDX010068839.1:0-24715 GCA_030264735.1 Gymnusa sp. GC000175 | reverse complement strand
TTTATTTTGTACTTCAATTGGTTTGTTTTGTTATTATGACAACCAATTTTTATTCATGTCACGTCAAAACAAAGCCTTCCTAATTCTCCCACCAATATAAAGTATGGAGCCCACAACAACGTCGAAAGCTCATATTAAATTTACTAACGCATTTCTTATATACAAGAGAAAACAATATTGTTCTCAATAATTTTTACTTGTTAAAACTTCTTAAATCTCAGTAGCCATTTTGTTATAAAAACTTTTAAGATTAATTTTAATATTAAGAAATGAAATAAATTTCTTTTAAGAACGTTTGTTAACTTGTTAGTATTTATCGAAAAAAAAAAGTTATAAGATGCACTTTTATAGCTAAGACCCCTAAATTAAAAAATGAAGTTCAGTGGAAGAGGATCAAGTTACTCTTTAAAAAATCTTTGATTAAATCCCCGGAAACAGAGATACAAGTTGTTGTTGAAAAAAAATTTAATACACCCTATTAAAATATTGATAATTTTCTTAAATTTTAGAGAAATAAGCACTTATATTTACACTCATAACCACAGATAACACAGCTTAAGGACCCTATTAAAGACAGCCAACCTGCCATTTAGTAACAAAATTTCAAAGTGGCCCATACACGTTGAGATATGTTGTACAACTTGGTTTGGTTGTAGGTGACTTTTGATAGTTTATTTGCAAAAAAAAATAGATTTTTGTAAATGATGTTGTAAGACTTGATAATGCGACCAACGTTTAAGTACCCCCTATGGCTGTAATGCTGCAAATACTAAAATCATTAATGACAGAGAATAAAAAGTTCACGCTATACGAGGGTTTTTCCGATAGTTCATTCCGTTTTTGTTTTTTTTGTATTTTTTTTCTCTCCCTTATTTTATCTCCTCTTATTCGAAATTTTATATACTGATGGTAGCTTAGATTTTTTCTTCGATGTGATGTCATTTCAGAGATGCTCATATATATGTTGATATGTGACTTGCTTGCTTTACGGGAAGATGGGTGCAGTGCCTGTATTTACCACGACCAGGTCCTTTTCAGACATCCACTTGATTAGGATACCTCTTCTTTGATCTTTCTTGGGTGCACCCTTTAGTGTTGCCTTGGCGTAAAAGTCACCTTTGATGATTACCTTTTGCTTTTTTTTTCGTTAAGGTCCTTTTTGTACCAAAATATGGTAGACGATATATAGTATTCATATAGAATAGGACGATCCTCATTCTCAATTGTTCCCTTATCCCTATTTAGACGTCAAAATAATCTTTATCTTTTAGTTTTTTTTGTAATATTTCAACGTCTTTGCATCTGTTGCAAAGTATTGTTCTTTTTGAGACTTTACATTCAGCCGTCTTGTGGTCGTATTCCCAGCATTTATAACATCTTTGGTTGTTAAATTTTTTTCTATTTTACTCGGTCCAATACCCATCTGTAGAGTATTGATAGTTTTTTTCGCAGCATCTTTTGCATTTTTGGTCAGTATCGTCACCTGCTTTATTTGCGTTTGGTCTTAGATTGCTCAGTTTCTGCATTTTGTTATTGAGACCAACGACTTTTACTCAATTTTGTCGATAACTCCCTGCTTGATCGTCAATGCATCTATTTCTCTCATAAGTATCGTTTGTACGCTATACTATTATCCTATCTGTCGAACAGTAACTTCCTCCGGGATAACCTTTAGGGATTAATGAATTTCTTTCAGCCTTTTGGAGAAGTTTTTTGTCTTACCCATTTAAATTCTGTTATGAAAATGCTATATTTTAGGCTACTTTTGACATTGTTTTGAAAATTTTTGTAATCTTTTGCATTGTGCTTTCCCATTGGGGCATATGTATTTTGTCCCCCTTTTTTTTGTTGGGTAGATGCCCACTTTCGTAAAAGTGTTGTAAAAAACGAATTCCGTCATCTTTTTAATTTGTTTCACGCTTATTCCATTTATGTGGTACATGACCATCCTGTCTTCCCTTTTCATTTCATTATTTATTTCTTAAATTATGTTCCACATATTTTTCTCTGTGACATCCTGGCAGACTTTATTTTTTGTCACATTTTCTTGTGATTCCGTCTTGAGTTAGATAACTTTGTGGTTTAGCAATTTCTGTAAATCTATCTTTGTCTGTGGGTTCTACTAACATCACTTTAATAACCCTATTGTCCATTTACAGGAGATTACCCACTACAAAATTACTGTTTTTATGCGTTTTATTTTTCAATTTTTGTCAATTTATAAGTTGCTCGATTCTTTTATTAGCAGCTTCCTGTATTATATTTGTGAATTTCTCCGTTTAGGCTTCTGCGTCTTTGGTTTTTGTCTTTTAGACACTTAGATTTGTTTATCCATATTTTACGCATTTGTCATTTCGATCTGGTATATTAGTCTACTGGCTGAGTCTTTTAAATCTGCTTTTGTGTTTGTGTGTTTCTTTATTATTTTTTTCAGTTCTGCGTTTTTATTTAGTTATTTATTGTGTATATTTACGTTTTATTATTTTCCTCTAATGTCTCGACATGTTTATTTTTACTGTATTGTTCTCCTATATCCGACTTAAAGAAACCTGTTGCTGCTAACGACTGTCTCTCCACCCATTTTAAAAGGTTAGTGAGTCCGTTGTACCCATTATCGAGAAACTTCTGGATATTAAAGAACTTTTCGATAATTTGTGTTTTTTTTACATCTTCTATTTGATTCAAACTTCTGCTTCGATTATATCCTTTCTGTTCTCAATGGTGACCGGCTTATAAAGGGTCTTGGTGCGAAAGGGTTTGCTATATTTTCTCCTCTTTGACCCATTCCTATAAGTTGATTCTCTTCACCTAGATTCAATGTAGCAGACCGCAATTAGCGCTACGTAGAAGCATTTCCCGACATCGTCAAGGCCACCCTGAGAATTATTTTTACTTTCATCCAGTGACTCCTAGGAGCTAGACACTATGAGGATGCTTATCGGTTGACATAGAACAAGCTCCACACTACGGCTGGGTGCAATCGCTTATAAGGCAATTACATCCCCTGGTAAACATTGTTTAAATATATATTGTGTAAAGAGTGAATATAAATGTTTATCATAACAAATTTTGGTCCTCTTCTTAATCGTTTCTTCAAGTGTTGAAGAAACGTGACACCTTTCAAATAATTGATGTAACTTTCGTAACCATTAGTTTCTATCTTCTGTATGTGGATTGATTTGTGTAGAATTAGTCCGGTTTTTGATCTGATGTTATCCGTCCATCGTGTAAAAGTTCTTCCATGACGGCGTTTCCCAGAAATTTCACCCTGTTTTATCAGACGTTCTAGATTGTTATTTTGTAAGTTTTGTGGTTGGTAATAATCGTTCTTGGATATTTAGTTATTCTAAATTATGTTTATTCTTCTGTTAATCCAAGATATTTGAAGATATTCGAATCATTCTTGCATTCTTTGCCATACATACATTTCTAGGGAATAAATCTTCTTTCTATCTTTATTGTCACGAATTCTGAAGCCACCACGAATTTGTGGAATATTTGCCTACAGTTCCCGGAATATAATGAAGGTATGAGGCTATATGTAAGTAGAAGTCGCCTGAGATTATCAGAATTTTTCTTTTGGTTACTATTTCACATAGTTCTTGGATTTTTGGGTAGAAATTTTTCCGCGCATATACCAGTATAATATTTGATATAATTGGTGTGGTATTTAGTTTAATAGACATTATTCTGTCAATCGCACCGTGGTATCTTAATACCACTTTGTGGTGTGATCAATACCAAAAGCCACTCCTTCCCTTTTTTTTCGTTATGACGAAAGTAATAATTCGTATGATCTTCTGTTTTAAAATATCATTTTACCCAGCCGGTGAGTTTCTGTTAGACCAGTTATTGAGATGTTATGCCTTTTTAAAACTATATGTAATTTTTCGGTCTGTAGTCCACGAACGTGCCATATGGTTATCCTCTTATCTATTCTTTGGTTAGAATGGTTTATTTAGTTAAGGTCATTAGGATGGTTAATATGAATTAAATGTTTAAAATGTTCCCCAGTAGCATATTTTTAACGTGATGCCTGGATTTAAGGTAACGCCGATTGTCAGACGGCGATCTAGACGTTTATATAATCTGTGAATTCGTCATCATATTTAAAGGTAGTCGAGCAGTGCCGTACTTACCTATTTGGCGGCCCTAGGCGCAAAAATATATTGAGGCCTCCTAAAATTGGTTAAAATACCTATATTTTATTTATCGCCATAAAAAAGAAAAAAAATTGAACATAAAATAAAACATTTGCGAGAGAGCTGTTGAAAAAATTTACGAATAATCATCTTCGCACTAACAACCTAAAATCTCAAATACTAAAATCATATAAAATACTCTATTTTCATTTGTATAAGTAAATAATTATTGGGGCCTATAAACATTGCTAACCATTTCTCACACGACCACCCTAAATAAGAATAAATATAATATACTTGAAATATATACAAAACTATTTAATAAAAAAAAATCATCTTAAATCCGAGGCCCCCTTTTTGCCGAGGCCTCCAGCTAGCGCCTACTGTGCCTATAGGTAAGTACGGCACTGTAGTCGAGCTATAATCGCATAAATTAGTGCCCCTTTTAGCACCGATACAGATTTCGCCCAAATGTGTGTAATTTGTAAAAAGAAAAATAACAAAACACTATAAATTATAAAATAAATTAAGAAGAAGAAGAAGAAGAAGCTGTTAACATTTTTTAAATTTTCTTATTATTTTTTCAGCACGTTAATGAGTCAATTAAAATTTGAAAACTGCATTTTTTTATTTTTTTTTATTGTCAGAATTATTTGTTTAAGACTATAAAACAAAAACTTTTTTTTTCAAAAATTTCATTCACTACTCTATGTGTTTGCTACATGATTCCTTTTGAATTTTTTAATTATCTAAATTTTTAATGGCACGATTTATCTCGAAATTTATTATGTTTTTGAGCATGCGGCATTGCAGCCTTACCATATGCAGTAACTATTTTAATATCGTTAAATTGCATAAAGTAACAGAACCCAAAGATTTCTTTTACTCTGATAAAGATATCTTGTGTCTTATGCTTTTTCTTTAGAAAATGCTTAGTATTCTAAGAAATAATGTAAGAAATGAGTTTTCATTACCTCCCATACGCTTTTGTTACTTTGTACTTTTACAAAAATAAATGTGCTGAGATATCAACTTTTTTATGCATGTAATCGTCCGTAAATAATAATAAAATATGTCTTTGTAAGGTAAACTTTTTTTTAAATAGTTAAATTGTAAAATGTAAGCTATTTATCACTTTTTAATATAATATTTAATAAGTTAAAATTATGACAATCAAATGAGTCAAAATCATAAAAAATATTTATTAATTATAAGTTACTTGCATTATCAAAATAATCCATTAATTGCTTTAGATTAAAATATATATTTTTAAGTAACCTAAATCTGTACATATGTGGCTTTTGTTTGGGGTGTAAATTAAATGAAATAATTTTATTTACATTTATAACAGGTGCGTTTAGTTATTTTTCCTTGCAATTAATGTAGCTATAGATATGCATTGCCTAATTTGCCTTTGAATTATAGGCAATTAAAAACGCGTTTGCCGGCCGCTCACGATTCTAATGCGAAAATTAATCTGCGTTTTAGCTTATTCCACACAAAATTTCAGCAATAACTCAGGAAAAGGAAAAGGCATAAATGTTATTTTGGAAGACCTATTAAAATTCATTATCTTAACATTTACTCCCAAACAACATACATAAAAACAGATTTTTATTTTTAGTGCGTATTTAAAATGGTTTTAATGTAAAAAAGTTGCGCGGAGATATAAATTATTATAATTCCCGTGGGTGAAAAGACTCCGATAATTCCTGATGGATTTGTGGTGTAAACCTAATGCGTCGAAGTAAAAACAAGCTTATAAGTTAGAGCAGTTTACCTTTAATGTGTAACATAATATTCCAAAGAAGATATATTACTAGAATTAACAGCAAATTTTATTATTACTTTTTGTATTAAATTAAAAATATTTTTAAATAAATACATAATATTGGTGTAAATTATTTTAATTAACTTAATTTTATATATAGATATTGATTATATATATATATATATATATATATATATAGATTTGGATTATATATAGATATAAAAAATAAACTTAATTTTAACTTCATAATACGAGAGTAAATAAAATATGATATTTGTTTAAATGTAATGTTCAAAAATTTTAGGGAAACTAATTTGTTTAAGTGGCTGGATAACACAAACATCCATGCTCTACCCTACCAGGATACGAACCTGAAACTATCGAATTATTAGCCCACAGTCTCTAAATGTAGCCCACCGTAGCTTAAATAAATTGTTTTTTTTTAATTTATAATGGTTGTTTAAAATAGATTAATTGTCTTTACTCCATAGGGATGTTGGATTAAATTATTGTACAAGAAGTTTCTTCGAAATCTATTTTGATGATTATAAGCATAGGCAAAGCAGGCAACCGGCATTTTAAGGAGGCAGCTTTAAAATTGCAATACGTAATAATGAAAAATAACCTAAAAAATACCCTTTACTGCCGAAGAGGACGAACAATTAATTGAAGATATATGCTGTTTTAAATATATATGGAACATGAAACATGCAGACTACAAATGTGGCCACAAAAAAGACAAAGTTTGGCAAGACATTGCGGACAAGTTAGGAAGAAAAAGTACATATCAAAATAATTGATTTATTTATTATAAAATAATTATTAAAATGGCAAAATGGTTAAGTAAATCGGCTTCTTACTTGAAAACCTGCAGATTTTTCAAAACCACCTGTGCCTGCCAAAGGTATCATGTTTTTGGTAGGAAGCTCAAGGTCCTCTATGTTTTCTTCAGCACTATTGACATGAGCAGATGAATATTCTTTTCTCAACATGTTATGTAAACAGCAGCACACAGTGATGATCAAGTCTACAGTTTCAGGTTTTATGTTTATAGGTGTAAAAAATATTCTAAAAGTTGTACACAGTATTCCAAAGGCGTTTTCAGAGACTCTCCGTGCCCTGCTCAAATGATAGTTAAAATTCCGCTTCTTCCAGTCTTTTAATGCTTGATTCTTGCAAAATGGTTTTATCATATGTTCGTTTAAAGAGAAGGCTTCAACTCCAAGTATTACATGAGGTAGAACTATATCTGATTTAGGTTAAATTTCTGGAGGAGGAAATATAGCTTTATTTCTTACTAAACGCAGCATACGTGATTTTTTAAAAATTCCAGAATCACTTTCCTTGCCATAGGAACCCACATCATGACGTAAAAACTTGTAATTCTCATCAACCATAGCAAGAAGAACAATTTATAGTTAAAATATAGACTTCCTGAATTGCCTGGTGATACTATTCTAATGTGTTTTCCGTTAATAGCTGAGACACAGTTTGGAAAGTCCCAACAAGTCCAAAATTCTTCAGCTTTTTTCTTCCAGTCTATTTGATCATGTTCAGGCAGAAAATTGTCCAATAACTTTTCTTTTAGGGCTTTTAAAACTTCTGGTATAATCTTGCACAAGGCAGATGGAGATATGCGAAAACTGAATGACAAAGACCTATGGGATTCACCCGTAGCAAAAAAACCTGAAACAATATTTGATTTTTATAGGATATTTCACTACCATAATTAAATTCCTCCAATTATCATTACTGTATTATTTGTATTGCATTTTTTCTTTTTTATTTACTTAAGCTAATTTAAGATAACTAATGTTTCGTTTCAATGTATTTTAGGGGAATGCCAAGCAAGATGGAAGAGTGTACGAGATCATTATAAAAGGCAAAGGAAAGACAACATAGGCAGGACAGGATCTGCTGCAAAAAAAAAGAGGGCAGGTTATTGGGACAGGCTGTCCTTTTTAGATACAACTGAAGATGAAAGATTTACATTTTCAAACAATTTCTGCTAATGCTGAAACTGAAAGTCCCGAAAGTATAAATGACGAACTTGAAATACCTCACGATAAACATGAGGAAACTTAAGAACCAGTGGTGATTCGCCCGCCACGAAAAAGTAAAATGGAAAATTCATCAATAGTCAACTATTTAAAAGAAAAAAAAAATGAAAACAAATAGTTAAATGACTCCATTAAAGAATTATTGAAATGTAAGAGAGATGATGATGTTGACTTTTTAAAAGCATTGCCATGACTGTAAAAAAGATTCAGCCACAGCTTGTGAACAAAACACAAATGAAAGTTCTGCAAATTGTGCCTGATATGGAGCAGCTTCAGCATGATAACCGTACATCTCTTTTTACTTATAACTCCAATCACTCCTCCCACCACACGTCAACCTTAACTTCCCCTTTTTCAGGTTATACCGCAGAACTCTCCAACTATTCCTCCCACCACACATCAACCTTAACTTCTCCGCCAAATTACCAATCAGAACTATCCAACCATTCCTCCCACCACTCACTAATCTTAACTTCCCCGCCAAATTATCAACCAGAACTCTCCAACGACCCCTCGGGTCTTATTATAGAAGCATATAATTTATGCTTACTTGATTTCAAATAATAATTACTAAACAGTTACTAAATTTTTGTATATTTATTAAACAAATAAAACGGTTTAAAAAATGTTTAAATTATTTTATTTTTCTTACCCTAAAGTGACGGCCAGTTTTTCAGCAGGACTTATTGGTGCCATGACTCGATTGCAGGGACAAGTTTGCAGGTCTTGTTTGATGTCATTCAAGATCGAACTAAATTGCTCACGCGTAATTCTAAAAAAGCTTTTAAACTTTTCTTCATCATCAAACAAATGCTTGGTAATCAATAAACTAAAAGCACCCTCCTGTTGTAGTTTTAAAAACACATTGCTGATGGGTTTTCTGCTAACGTAACTTAGCAGTATTTTTTCATCTTCATCATCATCCGCCAAATGTTTTTTAAGTAGCAAAAAAGTATTGCTTTTATTTTATTTTTTCCCAAACGGCTCATCCTCACAAAATTTAAAATACCACTAGGATTAATACGTTCCCTAGGAAAACAGAAATGCGCAGCGTAATAAAAAATACGCTCCTGCCTGCGTGAAGTTCCCCATTCAGTTCACGCTGCGTATTAGATACGCTGCTTAGGAAAACCCGCCTTAAGGCGGCAGAAAACTATTTTGCCTATGGCAGCCAAATATATATCGCTGGTGCTTAGTTGTTGCAATCTGTATTACTCGCGAATATCATAATGGTCTACATATCATTTTATATTTTTTATAAGTTAAGTCATTGAATTTGAAAATTGAAACAAAGAAATAAAAATTATCACAGCTTTTGTCCGACAGCATATTACCACTTTTTTTTATTAAAAGGAAATTTTCTTTAGATTTTTATTACATTGTGGGTATATCTAGAAAAGTCGAAGAACATCCGTAAAGTATAATGGATATGTGTTTGCCAACGACCGTAAAACAAATCATTTGAGAGATAAAAGAAACAACTTTCGATGATTTGAGTTTAATTTAATTTTATTTGACCATGATGGATTGTTATAGTCGCCAGAGATAATTTACCATTTAAAATACAATTTTGGTTTACAGGAAAGTATAATATATGTTTTTAACAAATAAAATGGTTGTTTGTTATTTTTTTTATAATTTATTTAAATTGCATACCATTTGCACCTATTTTTCTACCACTAATCCAGTTATTAGTGATCAAGATGCTTGCATGAAATATTTAATAATTAAAATTATTGCATTCACACCTTAAAATTTTTAAACCATAAAATTCCTTTTCAAGTTATACAACATTAATTTATTTTATTGCATTGTGATGGTTATTAGCGGTAATTAAAAATATTCTTTAGGGGGTAACTCTGCGTAAAAATACGTGTGTTCATTTTATCTAAATTGTAGATACTTTAAATTTGGTACATTTTACTGTTATGTTTTACAATTAGGTTAATGCACGCTAAATAATAAACAACTTTCCGATTAAAATCTTTTTTAATGCGAATTAACCGTCAGGCCTTATCTTTTTAATTTTACATGATCCAAGTGCGTATATTTGTTAATATCAGTTTGTTATTTAGTTGATGTATTTTATCTTTAACTAGCTCTTAACCCAGTTAGATATTAATGCATGATAAACTTAACACACTTCTAAAATTTTTCTCATTTATCCATTTGCGAATTAGGTTATTTAATTAACTTTAAATTAATTCGCCATTTAATGTACTTAGTTATAGGTAATAAACACTATTTCAAAGAAGTTTTTTTTATTTTTTGTATCTTCGCCTCTACCACATATCTAATTCAAGATCTAGTATTTGAGCAAAATGCACAAACATCACTGCAACGTAATACGTAAAGTACATATCAAATTACAAGTTAATGTAGAGTATAATATTATAACAAAGCTAACAAAGTTAAAAGAATTGATATACTTTACTTTCATTGTTGGTAAGTTACACATTGTAGTGCCTCTACAGTGCTCTTTAGTAGAATTTAAATGGGAGTCAATTACAAAAGTGGCTTTCAGCTTTATTCTGAAGTTACACACTTAAACAATATTGGCTAACCATTATGTATAAACTTTGAAGGTTTTATTCGACAATACATTAAAAGCTTAACCAAAAAGTAGCCCCTTTAAATTTATTATTATTTGTTTTTTTGAGTATTATTAATGTACGAAATGCAAACTTCACCAATAATTATGTAAGAAATAAGCATTTACTCTATTATTTTTATAAAAAATTCATTTATGAGTGACCATGACAAGATTTTTTACTAAATGAAAAAGATGTTCACGGGGAAGCGACGCGTATAACTATGCTCCACCGCACGTGTGTCGTAAATCCATCCAAAAAGTAGCTTATCCCCCGCAAAAGTTTTCATAAATCTTATACGAAAATAAAACATAATTTGATCAAATATAAATCCGTATCATAAATATATTATAATTTAATTTTTGTTGAATAATCGTAGGAATAGTCAGATAATAAATACTCTTATAAATTGCTTATTCGTAAACTGAAAGACGCAAGAAAACAATTTTAACTTTAGATTTAATTAATGCTAAAAACTTTTTTCATTAATTATTTTATTTTCTTACTACATGATCTGTAGTTTAAAAGAAAATAAATGGACAGGGGAGCCGAAGGTTCCGAAAAATGTTTCAGACTAATTAAGTTTAATAAATTGAATTCTTTTTACAAAAGAATATTTAAATTTTTAGTAATTCAAAAATTGTTAAAATTACATTGTTAAACCAAACAAAAAGAATCACTATCAGGAGCTCAATCTCTTTGATTATAGTTTATTCGGATGTGAAAAAAATAATAATACAATGATTTAACACCCTATGGATTAACATTTATATAAAAGCTTTTTGTTTAAAAATTTAAACATGAATGATTAATATTCTGATAGGATCAGTTTTACTTGTATTTTCTTAAATATACCAAACCAAATAAAATTACAATCCATATCACTGCCGTACACGGTCAAGCTGCTTATCAAGCGCAAAATTTGTTGTGCAATCCATGAATCCGTGTCATTCACCATTAAAAAAATTTTCCCTGCTTTGCGTAATATGTTCGATTGTGTATGGGACCCTGTATATGTATTATACAAAAGGTGGTGGATATCAAATTATAAACGTAGACAAGAATTTTAAGAATACCATAGACGGACCGAATATCATCGTAAACGCCAGTTTGCTATAAAATTTCATTAAATTCTAATAATATGATGGTTTTGAACAGTATCGTGGAGAAGAAAGTGTCATTAAGATGATACACTTTAGAATTAGGCAAATGAAATTCAAGAAGCTTATATGCGCCAAGTAGACTAGACAACATAGTACATACTTAAAAGACTAAAAGTGGACATACTTAGTGTGTGCAATGTGAGATGGACAGGAACAGACTCGTTAAATACAGAGAACGGTACAATAAACTACTTAGGAAACAACGACTTACAACATCAGTATGGAGTAGGAATAATTCTAAACAAGAAGTTAAACAGTTCAGTGACAAACTTTACTTTTTAATCTGATAGAGAAGTAATGAAACAATTAAAAACAAATATTAGATTTATAAACGTTATGCAAATATAAAAACTAACTGCAGGATTTTATAATAACCCACCCACTCTTTCAGTATCCTTAACGAAGACTCTATACCTGGGTCTTCAGCCCATAGAAAGAAGAAATCCATAAGAAATTAAATGTGCTAATCAGAAGTGGATATAAAAATGCCTAAATACAAATATAAAATTCGACAAAAAAATGACTATTAAGTATAAAAAAATTAAAAAAAATGTCAAATGTGTGGGTATTTTGTATATTTAACAATTTTGTTAATTAAAGCCAGTATAGGAAAATAGGAGTAAATAATATTTTTAAGTTAAGACAAAAAATATATTAAAGAAAACAATATTACAAGAACTTCCTAAATACCTTGTTATTTACCATTTTTATGGCCGAAAAGATATTACAAAGAAGCTACCAGAGAATATGAAATTGAAAATATGTTACGCGAGTGCTCCTTTTCTACTAGCAGAAAACAAACAATATTTACAGAGACTGCTTCACTGATTAAATTTAATAGTAAATAAATTGCAGGAAAATACGTTCAATCTCATGAAAAAAAATGAATGATAGGTTTTAGATATAAAAGTTGACTATCAATCATGTAACATTAACAGTATAATTTTAAATTAAGCATCAAAGCAAATGTGATAACTTAAAATAAATAAAATAGTAATATTTCTTTATAATTCAATCAAACTAAATATTGAATAAAAATTTAAATTTAAAATGTATAATAAAGGGAAATGATTAAATAACCACGAAATAAAACGGGGAGAAAAAAATACAAAAAAAGTATTGTTAAAAGAATAATGATGAAGGTGTGAAATATAAAAAATGAAAACAAGGAAAAAGTCTTCTAATGATAAAATGTGCGATAATTGCTTTCGGCCGTACCCTGGGCAACGATAGTTACAACTGGCTAATTTTTCCGCTATAGGAGCACTGTAATTTAATTACAATGTGCTACAATTTGTTTTATGTGAAATTGTCCTACTAATGTGAAAGAAAATAAAAAAAGAAATTTAAGCTGTAAATAAATCAAAATATATTAATTAATAGAAATTTTTACTTCTTCTTATTCTTTTGGGTGGCAATCAGCCTGTTTTATTTCAATGCGGCCTTGTTAAGCTATCGTTCCATCTTTATCTTGATCATCCCTTCTTACTCTTGGCGACTTGTCACTTGCTTCTTAGACAATTATGTTTTTTGCATCCTCTCAAAAATGTGCGTTTTATTATGTTCTCCCCCTTTTTGTCCATTCACTAATTTTTCACCACGCATGATCTTCTTTTTTGGCGTTCCTAATATTGTACCGCCTTTTTCCCGTAGTACATTTAATTATTTTCATTTCTGCTTTTTTATTTGGTGGTGCAAGCTGCTAGTCCAGACAGCATGCAAAACCATGGATTAAAAGAACCACGGTGACCGCAGGTTAGGTTAGGTTAGGTTTGATGGGGCCAGTGTGAGGTGAGTTAGCCCTCGCAAACCGCGACCTGATAGATCTATTGTTCTGTCCCTTCCCAATCACCTCTCAAGCAGTCACAGGTCCTTTATGAATCTGGTGATTTTCTTGGGGGTGATGCCGCTCACTTCTTCGTGGGACAGTTGGTCCCTTCCGAAGTGTGAAAAACGCTTGTGGGCTATCGCTTCACAAGTGCAGAGTACATGTTCAGACGTTTCCTCTGCTGAATCACATAGCCTGCAATTTCCACTTTCCTCTAACCCCACTTTCTTCAAGTGGTACCGGAGGGCACAGTGCCCTGTCATGAGTCCAGTGAATGTTTTCAGCTCGTCCCTCGTGAACTTGAGCACCTTGCGGTTATGATCGACGGTGGCCGCAGATATTATAAATAATTAAATAAATATAACTAATATCACAGAGGCGGTGAGAGTTTTTAAGGCCCTCACCACCTCTATTCTATTTTCCCAAGTCTTTTCTTTGACTTGGCCGAATTATAAGACTGCTCCGAAAGCCTTGTACTTCGGCTAGATATAATATTTATTTAAGTTTTAATATAGTGTTCAGTATATTAATACTATGTAGTTGCTGGCCGTTTTTCTATCACCTTTCAGTATTTTAGTACTTCTTTTATTTGAACCCAACTTATTGATTTAAACTTTTTCAATTTGCTAATTATATTTGCAACTTTTGTCTCATTGTTGGTCATTTTATTTTTCGTTGTTAGGTCGAGTACTAGCTGCTGTTCTGTATAACAGCTGTCTTTAACCTAAAATGCCTATCCTCTGTGGATGTTGGCTATCACATTAATTCACATGTCTCCATCCACTGCCGTTTTGAATAAAGCTGTTGATACCATTCGGGTCTATATACGTAAATTTCTCAGCTACATCCTGTTAATATTTGCTTCTATATTTTCCTCTGTTTGATGTAAGATCGTTTTATTTGACATTTAATCCATTAGACTCTGAGTATGCGGTGATAGCACACTTCAAATGTTCTTACAACGGGATTGGAAGTACGTAACACCCTAAAACCCTGATTTTTACGGATGCTGAGGCACCTTATTTCGCAAGAGTGGTCCCAGCTCCAATTCCGTCTAGGAATGTAACTCTTTCGGTCATTGTGAGAAAAACGTTATTTTCAGTAAACTACAGATTACCGACGTCGTTGCATGCTTATATGTTATATGTTATATGTTGCATGCTGACAGTACACGGTATATAAGAGTCTGAAGTACCTCAGCAGGACGGTATTCCCCAGATATCTAAGGTTGTTTACTATGTCTCCGTTTATTTCAAGACCAATTTATACTCTGAGTACTAAAAGGGGCGACAATAGCAATCCTGGTGCACTACCCTCCTTACGTGAAACTCTTCAGATATTTTGTTTTCATCTTAAACCATGGCTTTTTGTTACAGGCATAGCGTTGGTGACACGTGCTGAACCAGGTGCCAAGTCTTTCTATTAAGGAAATCTTATATAACGTGGCTCATCAAGCTGATTATTATATGGTATAAGCGGAATAATTCATTTGTTATTTGACCGTCTATTTAAATTTTATTGAACAGGGTGGTATACAATTTATATTGTTCTAAATTCAGTAGTTTTAGAACTTCTTTAAAGAGCTGGTTTGGCCCTGGAGTTTTGTTGTTTTTCAGTCGTTTGATAACTGTTTCCACTTCTACAAAGAGATAGACCTTTTCTCACCGACCTTTGCATTCAGGTTATCGATGCTTTTATCTCTAATAAGTTCCTTCATGTATTGTTTTTATCAGGTTAGTTTTCTGTCAGGTTCGGTAATTATGTTGTTGCCCGAGTCCAGGATTACTTCAGTTTTTCGTTTTTGATATTCAGTGGCTATCTTTATTTTCCTAAGAAAGTTAAAACTCACATGTTTTGCTTTTATCACCTCGATTTTATTACAATTTTTTTGTTGCCACGTTTCTTTAGCTTCTATGATTGCTCTCATGACGCTTCTGTCTTATTTCTTTAATTTTTCAGTAACCCTGTTTTTGTGTTGTCTTCGTTTTTCCATAAATTTCAAAATAGTATTTGTTATATAATCTTTTCTTTTTAGGCTGCCTTCAGTTATTCTTCTAAAATGGAGGCTATAGATACTTTTATTTTATTCGCCAGGTTTATAATTTCTGTTTCACAGGTTCATAGATAATTTTGGTTGCGTTGTTTATTCTTTCTTTAGTTTTTAGAATACGTTCCTGAGTTTCTCTACGTCAGCATCTTTTAATGGTCTTTTTTGACTATTATCTTTGGTCAAAGCTTAGTGCGAGCAATATTAAAATTTAATATAATCAACTTATTTGTTTTTACTGACATTGTTTGTTTCAGCTTCCTCTTTTACTACGCTTGTAAACTACCTTTTTTCATTTTTTCTATGCTTTGTAGCACTTTAGTAGCTTCACATTTATTTATACTTTCCTACTTCCTCTAGTTTTTCATTATATAATTTTTTCTATTTTGTTATTCTTGTCTATCTTCTGTCTTTTTAATTGATCCACTGCTATTTCCATTTTCATTTTTAGAAGTTTTTCTTCCTCGGCTAATTATTTAAACAGCTACTCTGTGTATTTTTTCCATTACTTCTCTTTCTTTGATCCACTACTTTATTCCTTTATTTGATTTTATATTATCTCCCTTTCACTTTCTTATATTCCCTTGCTTAATATGCAATTTTTTTCTCATACCATCGGTTTTTTCATTCTTCTAGTTCTTTATTCGACAATCGTTTTTATTTTCACTTACTCCTTCATTTAAATCCTTAAGTTCTTTAAAGAAAGTCATTATCCAATCCTTGCTTTTCCACTCTTTGTCTTTTGGTAGCGGTATGGAGCAGAGGCATTAGCATCAGCTGACAGTTAATGAAATATGGATATGTATTGGTCGAAAGTGTGTCACTAGTAATATTATTACGAGAAAGTATAGTAGACTGTTGATTTTCCATGTTAATACCTTCTTTGTTGCATTTCTTTAGCTTTCAGCTGCTTTTAATGTTGTCTCTCTCTTTTATACTGTTGTTATATATTTTCTCCCATAACCTGATTTGGTTCAGCAGTCTAGTTGAGTCATCTGCCAAGCTCTTATTTTTTATTATAGTATTTCTCCCCGATATTAGTGTATGCTCTGGGTTTCTATCTCTGGCCGTAGTTTGCACATCATTAGGTTGCTTACGTATGCTGATGTTAAGCATCTTACATCTAGTGTTCATACAGTTGGTATTTTATTTGTTTGTTATAACAATGTCAATTATTGATCTTTGCTCTTCTAGTGTTGCTGTACATGTTCTTCTGTTGTTATTTGTGGTCAAATAATGTGTTATTAATGCGTAGTTCGTTTATTGCTTCTATATTTATTAACAGTCTTTATTTTTGAGTTTAATGTTTTCATTAAAATCTGATTTGATTCCAGTTATCACCTGGCCGATACTGTCATTGAAGTCCCCTATTAGAATTATGGATTTATCTATTTAGTTTTCATAAAATTCTTTTCTAAAGCCTGTCTTGAGGTTCTTTTGATGTATATACGAATAATAAGAAAATATTTTTTTTGTCTTCAGTGATTTAGTCTTTAAGTTTGTACCATTATTGCACACTTTTCTTTGCTATTAATATTTTGTTTACTCCATTGTATATAAGCAGATATTCAGAACGACCCACCATCCAGTTCATTTCGTGGGTGTTCCTAGAGAGTTCTTTGCCTAAGTTGTCGTTATCTTCCGAAGCATTGCTTCTTTCTTCTTAATGTACTGTCTTTCATATTACCTATGACAGGTCGGTAGCCTTACCCTACATCATTCCTTCTTTATTCGGACTTACGACCAGCTGCATAACCTCGCTTTTAAAAACTGGATTTACCAAGAGGCTAGGAAGTCAATAAGAACTTTCCCAGTCGATCAGTTTAGCCTTCTGGCCTCCAGAAATGATACAGATATACAGACAGACAAATACCACTTTAAAAATAACTTTTTCTGAATGAGAGGAGTCAAAAATGTATATTTCCGCAAAAATCTCGATTTCGAAAATTTCCGCGATTCTCTTCTTTCGTAAATGAAAGTAAAAATTATATATCGGTTATATAAAAAAGTAAATAGTCAATATATTTTTTTCTATAGAAATCGTAACTCATATAGGATACATTTTAATAAATTCCCATGAGAATAAATAAACGGATCACGTTGTCAATCCTCTTATTTGTGCTTTAGAAAAATCTTCAGTAAAAGATTTTTTTGTAGCCGCAATAATACCGGACTAAGCTTACCATTCAATAAAATTTTCTTTACAATTTATCTAATTGTCTCTTAGCTAACATGTACAATCATTTAATATATTAAGTTAGCATTCAGCTTGCGTAAAATTTTTTCTCTTTTTTTTTGTTCGCGGGCCTACATTGAAAACGATGAAACATTTTATTACGTCGCAAGAAAATTTTCCTCATCCATTTTTTTTTTCTGCTTGAAAATGCGAAAGGATATCGTAAAATATTTCAGACTGAGATCCAAAATGTTATTAAAATTCATTTTTTTGCGCTTGATAAAGTATTTATTTCTTCTTCATTGATACGTAAATTCTTATAATGCGATTTATTATTCTTGTCAAAAATTTAATAAAATGAAAATAAAATTAACCATTATTTTTTTATAATTTAAATTTTTAAGTAAAAATAATTTTAGGATATATTGGTTAAATTCTTTTGCACGTCTTAAGAGAAAATAAGTTTTCTTAAGTATGAAATGTATAAAAACTTTCATATATCAAACATCGTATCAATCATATAAAATATGGGCCATTTGCGAATATTATAAAACGTTTTTTTAGAACAGAATTTCATTTCATCTAAAACTGTGTCTTTACCAAAGTGACTTTTATAAATCTACATCCGCAAAAAATTACCGAAAAAAAAATGGGAAGGTAAGTTTTCTTATTGATCTCTTTTTATAAATATTATTCTTACGAATGCTTCGGTAAATATTACAATTGAAAATCTGATAGAGAAAAATGCGAATCGATTAGTGATTTGTATCATGATGGATGAGTTTTGCTTAGCAAAATTTATAAATAAACGTAGAACATTTTTCCTTATTAAAAATTCCAGTATATTGCACTCCCAGTAAAAAATACCCATTCTGAAAAGCAGACTGGTTATCGAAATAAAATTCTTCCTTTGTTTAATTCGCTTTTTCGGTCCTACAATTTAAAGTAAATCACGTCGTGATAAATATGGAAGGCCACTTGACGCTGCCTGTAAATCTCTTCTTTTATTTTCTAAAAATTGTCATACGCCTGAAAGATTCTGAAGAATTGTTTCATCAATTTTAAACGCACGTGACAGCCATAAGTTATAATATTTTTTCATTAATGTATCTATAAAATATATAATTTTATTCAAATTTCATACTTTTTTTTAATGTTTATAAAGTATATTTATTTTTTGCAGTTTATTTTTATTACTTCACATATTTTTTTTGGTATATTAATGAAAAATTATCGTTTTAAAATGAAAATGATTTTAGAAATTTACATAGCAAAAAATATGAATATAAAGTAGATAAATGCGCCTACCCTTTTTTTGCGTGTATATTAATTAGGATTCAGTTAGGGTGGTTGGTTTTTGCGCTATAAAATTACCTGCTTCTTTCATTAATGTGTCTAAAGCCTTGATTTTCTACAAATTCTTTTTCATTTCGAGCTTCGCATCCACTCATTTGAACATCATTTAAGATTACGGCTTTTGTCAAGAGCAGGTGACTGATTGTTTCAAATGCTACCGTTGTGTTGTTTTTGTGCTCGCTTAATTTTCCAGAAAATAGAGTGAAAGAATTTAATGCACACGTGCTACAATATAATTCACCGTGACATGCATGAGGGGATACAGATTGTAAGAAACACGTGCGAGGATAAAAGCAGAAAATTATGAATATTCTTAAATTTATTAAGGTGTGGGCTTATGGTGGATGCGCCGGGATAAATTATATTTCCCCAATTTATACAAACTACGAAGAAAGAATTTAAATGCATTTTTTTAAACTTATATTTTTTAATTAAAATTTATTTGAATGCTTTAAATTCTATTTATATATCCAGCGTTTTTACAGCTGTAGCTGTCTCCCGTCTCTCAACCATACTCTTCAAGTGTCTTTCCAGTCTCCATCTTTAAGCTATCTTGACTTTATTGCCTCGTCCACTTCATCCCGCCATGATTTTCTTAATTATTCTCTTTTTCTTTGTCCTGTGGGACTTCACCCCGTGACTTTCTTTACCCATATGCTGTTGATTGTTCTTCTACATACCATAACAGTCTCTTCCTTTTTATGGTTGTCATTATGCCTTTTTGTATATTCATGCGCCTTCATATTTCGCCATTTATTATCATATCGAGTCTCGTCATTTAACAGCAATACTCCATTTTAACAGCGTTTATTGTGCTTTTGTTTTTGTTGTTTATTACCCAACTTTCCGCTTCGTATGTTATAATACTTTATATTTTTTTGTGGTTTTTGTTATATAGGTGTTTTATAGGATGGGAATTAGTTATTTGATACATTTTGCTTATTCCGTTTTACTTTTATTATCTTCCTCCGTAGTAGCATTGTTTGTGTTAATGAATCCTAGAATATTATTTAAACGTATCTGTTTCTCTTATTTCCATGTTCTCGTCAATTTCAGGTTTCTTTTTTATCTGTTGTTGTTAGGCATTTCGTTTTATTTAGATTCATTTCCAGACCTACTTTGTTGTACTCTTCTTGTAATTTTCTTATCATATATCCTAGGTCACCTTCATCCTAGGCTACTACCAATTGATCGTCTGCGAAACTAATGTGTATAGGTATTTATTCCTATTTTATATTATGAATAAATTTGGTGGTCTTCTTTAAAGATTAAAAATCTGTTCGTTTGGCAGCTCCTTTGATCTCATTCTAGATTCCGGTCACTTTTATGTATTTTTACATTCGGCTACGTGGTACAGTGTTATAGGATTTTTTTTAAATCTATAAAAGCTAGGGGTATCGCTTTATTTTTTGCCTTTAGCTGTTGAATTGTGTAAATATGGTCTATAGTTGATATTTTAGCAGTAAAACCAGCCTGGTCTTTTTTTTTTATTTGTTTTTTGTTTTCTAATATTCGATCCATCGATGCCTTGTCATATATAATTCTGTTTCACAGTTTTCGGTTTCATTTTTTAAAAGTTGACCATATCTGACCAGTTTAGATACGATTGCTCCTTGACCTACGGATTTATTATTTATTTACAGATTTTACGGCTATTTTACCTTTATTCATGCGATTGTTTGTCCTGTGTATCCCCTAGAGCTTCCTATTTCTTTATAAACTTAATTCTTTTCTCCGTAATTAGATTTCTGTAGTAAGTTTCCCATGGTTCTTCTTAAATGTATCTTTTCCTTTATATTCGTTTTTTGGGCCCTTATTCTTCTGCAGGGCCTATCTATTGTTCTTTGAATGACTTGTTTTTTTGCCATTCATTTCTCTTTATTTACTAATGGTTTTACTGGCTTTGTTGTTTTCTCTGTAGTTTATAGATTTTCTTCTTTTTTTTTGCACTGAGACATTTTTTGTGTAGGTATTTTTTGTTTTTTATTGTTTTTATTGTTTCCCCGATCCTTTATTTGCAGCGTCTTTTATGGATACCTGGATGTGTGTGTCTTATGTACTGTCATCTGAATTCGATCAGCTTTTATTCTACCCTTTTTTGATATAGAAATCTAATTAATTTATTCTAGAGTAGCTGAATATTGAATCGTTTTTCTTTGTGATTACGCTGCTATGATGCTGTATTGGTTTTTTCGTTAGTTATTTTCTTTCGTCGAATGTTCATTCTCCCTATCAGATGGGTGTAGCCTGTTCTAATTTCCGCATCTCTTTTCACTTTCACGTCTTTTATCCTTATTATAAGGGTTTTTTTCTACTATTATTTATTCGAGTATAATTTATTACTTGCTTCTTCATTTTTTGCTCCAGGTCCAAAAATTCTTCCTCCCAATTTCCCTACACCTAAACCGTGCACCGATTTAGAATATCCTATTTTCTTTCATCAACTCACTCCAAAGATTTTCTCCCGTCTTCATTTAGTGTCGTATCTTTGGATTTTTTTTTTTAACTTCTTCTCCATATTTATTACAGGAATGCACCCCCTTTAATACCAATTTTAACATTCTAATCCCCTTCAATTAGGATCTTCCATTGTTCTTCATTTTCGGTTTGTCTCTTCTCCATGTTCTCGTGGGTTAAACCCATGTGTACTTTATACATCCCATTTGTGATTTTGAGGTTATGGAAGTAAACATTTTAATTATCATATCCCTGTTGTAATTTCTAAGGTTTTCTCCAAATGGTCCTACTGTACTATTATTGGTATTCTTCTCTGTTTTACCCTTTATATCTCTGACCAATATTAACGTTTTATTTGCAGATTCGTTTATTAATGGGATGCCAATTTTTTCTTGATTTTTATAGCCACCTCCATTTTCGCTCTTTTTACTTGATCACTTCATTACAGCAGTGTCGTACCCCTTCTGAGTATTTAATCCATTCCCTTTCTTTTTGGTCTCGTTGGATACTAATATACCCAAATTCATTCTTCAAATTTCTTCCGTGCATTTGTGGATACCTCATAACTCTATTAGAAGCTTGTGTTAATTCCGGTGGTTTTTTTTTCTTTTCCTGGTTGAGGTTTTCCACTAACTTCGGAATATAAGCTGAATTTCACACCCTCCTCCCCACACTGGGTCTCTGTTGGGGCTTCCTCGTTCCGAGATGTGAATTACGACACGAGAGTCCGTTTTTTGATTTTCATTATTCCTTTTTCTATATCAGCTTTTTTTGTTTAGCATGTGTCATGGTCGTGAGTCCTAACGCCATAACCCCGACTCTTGGAGGACCATAATTATTCTGTAGGAATTTTCTCTTTTAGTTAAATTGTTTCTCCTTTGTGACGCCCTGCTAATAACGTGCACACATTGCACGCCAAGCATTGCCCGGGAAACGCGCCGGAAGTAGGGTTTGTGGGTAAATATCTCCAGGTGATTATAGCATTTCTCAAAGTTCTATTATTAGGTAGGCCTCAACCCACTGCCTAACCCCTGAGGCCCTCCCAGCTAAAAATCATTATTATGGTTTTTAAAATTGATTCTATATAAATATTTACATTACAATATGCAATATTATATTTTCACCATAAAGAATATAGAATATACCTCTTTACTAATTTAAAATTTTGGTCTGAATTGGAGTTTCGCTGTTGTAATAAGAAACTTGCTTAAATTTGTATATTATACAGTATTAATTTAAAAAAATTACAATGACGTCATTGCATTAACATACGTCAACAAAACTACACAATAGTTTCACAAAAATAAATCATACGTAAAAAATAAATCGATGTATTCAAAAAATATTATTTTCAATTTTAATGAATGTGTTCCATAATTTAGCCTCGCGCGTCATATAATTTGTTTAATAAATAAATTATTCATAATATTTATAAAGAAAGAATATTTTAATTAATTAATAGTAATGTGAAGCTATTTACATAACATTAAAAGTTGTGTACTAAAATAATGCCAACATGAGTGCAGTAACTTTTCGAAACAAATTATAAATCTAAATGTCACTCAAGCCAACTTTCAACCTACATAGCAACGGATGTTAAAATTATATCATCACTTATCTTAAATTAAAACAACAATTAAAATTAAAATTTATTATTTACAACAATTTGGAAATAAATTTAATTTACAAACAATAGAGACACTTGTTAGTTAAAAGTTTTTCAGCCACTCGAAATACAAGCAGAAAGTCAGAAATAAAATCAGAACTGACTTTTTTTAAACAAAGGATCTACAGAAACAATGTGGCATGTCGTTCACCTGGTTTAAAATACAACCCGATCAGGTGCAGAAAAGTTAAAGAAGTAACTCGGTTTTATAAAAGCTAAGGTTTGGAAGTCAATATTAATCAAATTAAATACGTCGTCATTAGTTCTTTGTCAGAACGGATATGTTCTTTATATGTATTCTCCTTATAGAGGAAACGCGATAATCTTTCCTCGTTTGGATTTTAATTTTAGCACCATCTTTATTTTCAGGCATTGTGTATAAAACACTGGTTTTTATTCGCAAACACGTCTTCTATTCTTTTATTTTTTCAGAAAATTAGTCTGCCATTATTTTCCAAAGTTAACATTTTTGTAATTTAAATCTATTTGTTCTAAGTGCGACCTAGAAAACTTAAAGAATCTTTTTCGAACATCACGTTTCAAAACCATCGCTTTTTTTTAGATCTTGAGTTTTGTTTGACCAAGAATCTGCTCTATAATAACATACAAAGAAAGTCATTATTTTTATGGTTTATTTTTTCACATTTAGTATAGAATTTTGGCTGCCCATATTTTCTGCAGGTTTTTTTTATGATTTGTGTTATTACTCTGCACTTAATTTCCAATTTGCTACCCTCATATTTTTGTTTAAGCTGATTAAATGGCTTTGTTTTATGTGAGTTAGCCCCAGTGGCTTTTTATTTCTTACTGTAATGTCTTTGGTCATTTTTCTCTATTCCGCAGCATTAACCCATTTTTTTATAGTCTTCCGTTTCTTTACCGTTTTATTTCCCTCTCACGCTGTGCTTGCCTTAGGACTTCTTAGTTTGCTGTATGTGTTGTCCATGGTATCCTCAGTAGTCTGCGCAAGATCCACATATCAAATACTTCGAGCTTAATTATTGTTGCAACTTTTAGTGTCCATGCCTCGCAGTGGCTTTTTATTTCTTATTGTAATGTCTTTGGTCATTTTTCTCTATTCCGCAGCATTAACTTTTTTTTATAGTCTGGTAATTAGCTTTTCTAAACGCCAACAAATAGTACTCCTCACATGATCCTCACATCATCGTTAGTAATCTTTACTTCTGCTATTGAACCGTATGGAAATAATATGCATCCCTGTAATTTATTCTTTTTTATTTTAAGTGTTTGCCTACCCATTCCAGATCTTGTGTTGCTCGGAGTATGGATTTGGCATCTAATCCGGTCCAGTCTCTTATATTCTTTAACCTGGAATGTTATAATGTTGACAACGACAATAGCCGTCATGCGGTAGACAGGCAAGAGAGAGGGAACGTAGCGGAAGAAGGGCAGATAAGTCAGTCGAGCGCGGAACACACAGGCGAGCGGTGTGCGTGA
>JARJDX010068821.1:0-11839 GCA_030264735.1 Gymnusa sp. GC000175 | reverse complement strand
CATACAATTTCAATAAATACAGTTTGCTAAACGTATATATTGTAAATGGAGGAGGATGCGATTAATAGATTGGATCATTTACGACAGGCATATTGTAAATACCGCTCATCCATCCATAATTTTTTTAGGAAAGGGTCTAAAATTTTTAATGGTCACATCTGTTGACAAATATACCGCTGTAAAAGCTATTTAAAAATAAAATTCAAACAATGGCAGTCTCGACTCGTGCCTCGACAAGTTTTTCCCGGGTATCGAGATCGCTAAAGTCCCGGGAAATAAGTCCCGGGAATACTCGAATCAGAAACCCTAGTCACACTGTAGCTTGCATATTACCAGATGATGGTCCAATCCTGGGTTTGCTGACTATAGTACTCCTACATCGGTTACACTGGTTGGATGTATGCTCCTGTTTATAATAACGTGGTCTATCATTGATTTTTTATTGCTTGTGTTTTCGAATATGTACCTATGTTGTACCTATGTTGTTGTTTGTCATTTGTAGTATATTGTGATTAATATAGTGCACTTCTTCTATATTGTTTTCAAGACTTTGGTGAAGTATAATACGTACTCCGGCATGTGCTTTCCCATTGTTGTTTTCTCACTAAAAAACAAGAATTTTTAGGTTACCTTTACTTTATCATTATGTTTCTCCAATTGCACATGAAATTCGCGACTCCACGAAGAATGTTTAAATAATATCAGCACAAAAAACAAGGTTTAGTTTGCATAGAATAGCTTTCGTATCCAAAAACTACCGAACCAGAGATACCAAGCTCATCAGGCTATTGTAAAAAAACAAAATATACTATAATATAAAGTACATTTAATTACAATGCCATCTTATGCAAATAAAGATTGACTGGAGATGCTTTGCAGATATAAATGACTTTCGTAACTTTTTCAGCAATGTAAAATGGTGTGCGGTCCTAGTCGAAGAAATATGGGCTTAATACAGGACAAGAGCAGGAATCTAAGAAATATAAAGTATTTTTAAATACGCATACAGCAATAGACCCAAAAGTTTTGGTAATGGTCCCGAAATAATACACGTATAACGAACTCAATTAACTTTTATCTCTAGATAAGACCTTAAAAGTGTCATGTCCAATTTGGAACGTAGACCTTTTCCAATTGCTTGCATCGTTCTTGTTATTGATCTGTCTGTATCCACGTATGTTCAGCTGTTCTAATAAAATCGTCGTACTATCGTATCTGTGGTCTTCCTTTGCCTCTTTTTTGCTCATACGCTCTCCATTTTATTATTCTTTGGCCTCATCTTGCCTTATCACTTTTTACAACGTAGCCATTAGATCGCCATTTAAGAGATGCGATTCTTTCACCTACATTATTCATTTTGGTAATTTTCCTTTTTTTAATATCTATTTCTTCTGGTAACCCCTATTATAGATTTTTTCGTACTTCTTTGAGCCATTTGTAAAACATCGATAATTTTGTTCGTTGCTGTTAACTACTCCTTAAGTATAGTATATACTACCGGTAGTATAGATGGATCAAAAACTAACATTTAGGGTGTTAGGCTATGTTATATATTTCAACGGATATACAGGGTGGAAATAAAAATATTTTGAGAATTAGGCTTTAAATTAAAAAACAAAAAACATATATTTAATATTTTTAAGAGTTATATAATAATACTCCACAGCTCCCCTTTGTGGGTGGAAGGGTGGATTGAGGACAACTTTGAAATTTTAAATAGAAACCATTTATTGCAGATTTAAATATTACAGACAAAAAATAAATACCTTGTAGGTGACGTTGTAATCTCAGTAAAATCAAATCTTGCCTTAGTTTTCTTCTATGATTACAGCGCCACCTACGATGATTACAAAAATATGTTTCGTGTCAAAGTAATTTCTAAGTAAGGGTTCTCTATTGAAAATTTAAAGTTGACCCTTGCCATACCCCAAGAAGGGGAAACCTTAAATTTCAAAACTCCCATTTTTTGTTGCAGATACTGCGCTGGGAAGGGGAGGCTTTATATAAGCATTAATAAATAGCTCTTTTAAAAATACTAATACCAAAAACCTATTTTTTGTTTTTTATTTGGAAATGTGTTTCTGCAGGTATTTGATCGTTTCCAGACTTTTTGTCCACCCTGCATAATAATTTTTTAAACGCCATTTATCCCGGTCTTATTCTTCTTTCTAATCTTTATCGTTATTTGTTCTGTCGATCGTAAATTTTTGTCACAAATATATGTATTCTTCCAACTTTATTATTTCTTCTCCCCCGATTTTTATTGGTTACTGTTGTCCCGGATACGTTATTTTTGTCTTTATTAGGGTTATTTTAATTTCTACCTTCAGAGGCTCCCTGTACACGTCAGAAATTAATTCCTTAAGTCCTTTTTATGGTATGAGTAAATGATAATATCATCAACGTATCTTAGAATAAAAAAATGGATTGTCGTTCATTCGACTTTACTGTAAGCAAAAACCCAATGAAAAATGTTTTATAAAAAAGTTGTTGCTATAACGTTTTGCAGAGGCTTTAGTCATATAAACTTTTTTGATACATTCATTCTGTTGAAAACAATAAAAAACTAAAACATAATACGAGTATCCTTCCACTTCCTGTTTATCAATATTACTCTAAAATACATTCCTATAAAATAGTTGGATAAAAGTTTTAAATTTTTTTTTAAATAATAAATATAAATAGAGATTTAATACTGCCGGACAACTTTAAACTTACTTTGTCCATTGTAACACAATACATATCCCTAATCCCATTTTCTGCTATCGCCGGAATAGTAATAAAATATAAATAATTTTTCATGTGTATTCTTAAGTGGTTGAAGTAGTTTTGACCTTGTATTCAGTTTCGCTATTTAATGGGGTATATTTCTTGAGGGTATTTGTGTATTAGGAGATCAAGTGTGACCGGAAATGCATTCCGGATGAGGGGGCGCGCGCGGACTGATTGAGTGAATACGACATAAGGAAAGTTTTGCGAGATAAAATAAAGCGCTAATGGTAGTGGAGAAATTTTTTTGCGTCCCTACCTCCTACCCACAAGAAGCTTATTAATTTTTACATGTTTACGCTGATAATAATAAGGATAACGCGCTCACCGGTCGCAATAAAATTTTCAATTAGCTGGCTGTTAAACGTGTGAAATAATTGATTTTGAACCTTGTTACATATTATATCTCTCCGTCGTTTAAAAGGGGATAATTATACACGGACATATAAAACTAATTACCTTCAATTATTCGCTACTAAAAGTATTTAAGGTACCACTTTAAACGAATTTTTATTTCTGTTAAAACTGGGTCACTTTTCCCCCTTCTTTTTTTTACTCCTTTAAAATTGTGTTTTACTTTTTGTCCTTCCTTAAATTGGAAATTAACATTTTATAAACTTAAAACATATCGTACTAATTATCCTTGCTATTTCAAGTATTAATAAAAATTAAATTGCCTGGTTTTTTAATAATTAGACAAAAATTTTGTATAGTTTAATACCTTAAATTGCAGATTTTTTTAGATTTTTTAATTTCACGTTAGCAATAAGGTTTAAATTTAATGTTTTTACCAAACTCTTTGTGTGGCATTTTTTTAACTATTTTAAAATTAGTGCTTATTGTTAAATAATTAAGTTTCTCTGATTGATTACAAGCAATTTGATTAAATAATTAAAAATAAGAGCTTTAAATGCATTCGATAATGTGTATTGACAGTTTATAGGCCCACCCCACCGATAATTTTCGAATGTTCGATTAGCCACACACTGAGTCAAGGGTATGCGGGTATATAAGGGATGATAATTACGGAATTCACAAAAACTCAGTTGGAGATTTTGTACATATGATTTATTTTTCCTTTTGGTCCTCGCTAACCGTACAATAAGGCACAAAGGGCCACTTCACTACACTTCAGTCTCTATTTACATTGAAATGCTTTAAGCACAGATCATTTAATATCGTGAATAAAATGAAAAGTTAACAGATGTATTGTACTCTACCAAACTCTATGATCATTCACGATATTAATAAGCTTATTACTTAAATTAAAATGTTTTTTTGGTAAAAAAAAATGCAACAAGCGAAAGTTTATAGTCGCGCTTCTTGCACTTTTTTGTATAACAGTGGCCGAATTTACAATTAGCTTAAGGCACCTTGCTCGAACTTAAATTAAGTTACAAAATGAGATCTTGAAAAATTATTTACACGATAATCTTAAGGCTATAAGGTTGCTCTTATAAAATAGGGGAATATATTAATTTATAAAAGAATGGCACTTAAATTAAACAATATAAAACATTTCTTAAAATTTCATAAATTACACTTAAAACAAACTGGCAACAGTAAATAACATGGTTTTTGTAAAAATATCTTCTTCAGGTTTGGACACTTTACAAATAAATATATAAATCACAATGTTTTTACAACGAAAAGGTAATCTTCTCGTTCACTGGCACTTGTAGACGGATGGGTGCATCTGCAAATGAGAAAAACAAAAATTAATATTTTTTGCACTTTCATAATGAACAGCACGTGTTTGGGCATAATGAATGACAGAAGGCCTTGGGGCGTTTCGGCGATTTTTGGGCGGATTTTAAGCAACACTTTTAACAACGTTTTATTATCTTTCTCACGTCCAATGATTTTGTGTGTAACTATACAAGGATTCGTTTAATGGGTTTATCTCTAAAACAGTGAGAACGAAACAATGACTAACTAAAAGCTTTTTTGAGATTATAAGATGCGCCGATCAAAATTCAGAAGTGTAACAAAATCCTTATCATATTTTTAAAGTAAAAAAAGGATACATTTCCAATAAATTTCAGCTAATTGACAATCAATAAAAAGTCATCTTATATTACTTTTCAATATCTTAACTAAATTCAGTCATAAAGATTGGTTTATGATCGAATTTCAGTGCATTGCCGCCCAATTATCTTCGTACCAATTAAGTGTCGCGCTCTTCTTATTTTTATCGCGTTGGATATAAAGTAGCTTTTTATCAAGACACATTGTAATTCCATTCTATTCTAATGCTTTTCTAATCAATATTTATTTCGAATTCAAATTAATTTATTTGTGTGTATTCTACGAAAACAACGAATAAAATGGAAAGTTTTTTTTTTATTAACTACTTAAATTATAAATTCAACAATCGAAAGTTAATAAATATTATTTATTCCACGTACACAATTCCGATATAGGCAAAGTTCAAGTTTTATAGCTTAAAAATTTATTTACTGTTTTTAGCACATTTTTATTAACACTTAAAGAAATAAGGGAGCTGAGTTTATAGCATACTTACTCTAAGAGAGCTTTTTTCAATTCTTTTAATAATTTCGGTTCGTTTAGAGAAATTTTATGAAGAAACAATCCTTTTGTAAGATATTGTTTGATTATTATCCGTAAGTATTAATTTTTCTAAAAAACATTAATTTACATATACAGGGTATTCACTTTTCTGGAAACCAAATTCATCCAGTTTATACCATTTTTGCAATTAGGTTATCAAAAGCATTATATATTTTTCAACCTTAACGTTTGCTTTTAATTTTATTATTTTGTTGACCACAAGCACCACATATAAAAAGCAAATAAAGTGGTGGTATAACCAAATTTGTACTATTTATCTGCATGATTTTACTACCCTTACATATTTATCTTGTTAACATTTTAATACATGTTTTCTTTTTCTTTAAACCTTTATTTTGCGTAAAACATTCATTCAAATCTTATGTCTGCACCTCTTCCCTTTGAATCATGTAAATTTGTTTCGTTACTTATTTCTTACTCATTTTCCTAATATGTCCAAACCAACTGTTCCATACTGGTCACTTGGGGTTATTTTGAAACCAAATTCGTTTACCATTCAAATAATAACCATGTACATACCAGTTTTCCCACATGCTTTTCTTATGCCTGATTCTAACTCTAACTTTACAGCCACACAACAAATTTATTTTTAACACTTAATATCAACTTTAGATTATGAGACGCCTCTCATTAAATTTTTACCAATCATTTGAATATTCGTTTTCCACACTTTTCAATAATTACTAAACTTGGCGAAACATTAATCAGAATAAAATAAAACCAAAATTTGATAAGGTACTTAACAAATGGAAACGATTTTAAAAAACTAAAAAACAGTCTATAACTATCGTTGAAATAACTGAACAGCTAGGAGAATTGATATATGAATAGTTTAAGGATTCGGTATAAAATGTGCTACGAAGAAAAGACGTTGGCAACTAGGTAAATAAAGGAAAACAAGCGAAATACCTAGAATAAATAATATAATCTAACAAATATCAAACATCAAAATATCACTTACCAATTTAAAATAAATGGCTAGTATGACATGGGATGAAATAAACTTAAAGGAAGCTCCGTACAACGATCTAACAACATGAAGAATCCTCATAGAACCTTTAAAAATGCCAGCTAAACCTTCAAACAGCATAACGAACCTAACAACAAATTGCCATCAATAGAAAGTTTAAATAAAGAAGATTTCAAGTAATACAGTTAAGGCACTAGATATCACCTTATTATAGTAAAGTAACAAAATAGTTTTCTAAAAAAACTCATCGTGATTCTGATTATTATGTCAAGCAGGACCGGTGAACCACCCAACGACAATAAATCATTTAGGTTAATCATAATTGTTTTTCTTCTGTCCAACTGTTTTTTTTTATTCATGTGTCTTGCTCTCCTAGAGCGTTGACGGCCAGCTTTATGATTTAAACTTCATCGGCAGCTTTTCTGAACAGGATGTAGTACTTTGTCTATACCACTGTCGAAGATTTTTGACCCATGAGGTCCTCCGGCGTCCTGGACCGCGTTTACCTTGTATTTTGCCCTGCATTATTGTGTTCAGTAATCTGTATTTTTCGTTTCTAATAACATGCCCAAAGTATTCCAGTTTTCTTCTTTTTATAGTGTTCAGTATTTCTGTTGATTTGCTCATTCGCTGTAGGACTTCTGAATTTGTTATTTTATCTGTCCAGGAAATTTTCAGTATTCTGCGGTCTGCCCACATCTCAAAGGCTTTCAAGATCTTACAGATTGACTCAGTCAGTGTCCATGCCTCTACACCGTAAAAAGTATGCTGAAGACATAGCAGCGCAACAGTCTGGTTCTGAAGGCAATTTGCAAATATCTACTGGTGAGGACTTTTTTCATATTAGTGAATGCTTTTCTGGCCTGCCCTATCCGGCTTTTGATTTCTGTTGACCCACTTATGATTTACGTGAGTTCCAAGATATGAGTTCACCGGCTTTGCGAACTCATTTCCTACCTTCAAAATCAGTTGTGTGTTTGTTGGGTTTTTACTTACAACGAGCCACTTTGTCTTTTTTACGTTTAGTCTAAGATCCATTAACAGGCTATGCTCTGCGGTTGCTTTTACTAATTTTTGTAGATCTTTATGTTGTTAGCTAGGATTATCGTGTCGTCTGCGTCAACTGTTTAAGTTGTTGAAAAGGCTGCGACTACTACTTGTTTGAAGGAAGCTGATTCCAGACCATTATTTATTCAAGTGACAACAGTTAACCAAGTTTATGGCATATCGGATTTTATTCGAGAAAACTTTTAAAGCAAAACGTTTCGCTTAATGATTTTTCTTTCAGCTTCAAAAACCCTGTATTACTGGAATAATCTTTAGAGTCTGATAGCAGGAATAAAGTGTAAATAAATTTAAACTACAGGTTAGTATCCTTGGTATCAGGTTAGTATCATATTGTATATGGTAAATTGTATATGGTAAATATACCTAACTTTTCCACATCAGCTTCTATTACCAATTGTAGTTCTTTACTATCTTGTTATTTAGTAAAAAACTATTTAAATCCCTTTTTAATCTAAGTTATTACACTATTACATTCTTCTTCGTACAGAAGATCATTGTCCTTTAACCTTGCGCTGACCAATGTTTATTCAAATACACTTCTTTGTATATAGTATCATTAATGTAAATTGGATTTTGATTTGTCGTAGAAGTTCTGCATTTGTCACGGTGCACGTGATCCAAGTCGTCAACATTACGATTTTCCGTTCCAAATATAATTGACTATTGTCCTAGCAATAAGGTATTTATTAAAATATTTTTTTTAATTTCTATGGAATGGTGCCATTATTTTGCTTTTAGTGTGTATCATAGTTGTGTTAACTTGATTTCTGTGCCAATGATCTGATTGGGGGCTAGAGAATCCTAAATGTCTTGCTGATTATCATATAATTGTTGTTTTAGCAAACAAAGACTCAAAGGACGAATAACAGAATATTATACTCCTCTCTTACTAAAGGTCAAATTAATACAAGTTCAGAGAAATGTCTTTAATAATCTTGAAGCTTTGTATTGATTATTCTGATATCTTCTGTGTGGATACAAATTTCATCCAATTTCACTCAAAAGATTTCTCATAGTGTGTGAAGCACATGTACTTTTAACATCACAATTAACATCTCTACATTGTTAAAACTCTAGTTGCACAGCAAATGTCACTACCAAAACTCAACTAACTATCTTACTAGTAAGGACCTGCCGTGTTAATTGTGCTGTATGGATGTGAATGTTGTTACTTTAGAAAATGATTTTTCCAAAGTGTCATTACTTTGTATATTATTTACAAATGATTGAATTTAGATCCTTTGAAACGAAACTAATTGTTCCAATGCTACGCTTTTAATTTTTACTTTCGTTTACGAAGTACATATATAGTAATCCTGAAAATTTTCGAAATAGAGAGTTTTGCGGAAATATTCGTTATAACTTCTTCATTCCTCTCTACTGCCCAAACGGCTGAACTGATCGGCCTGGAATTTCATATTTAAGCTTTTAACAAAAATTTGGAGGTCCCAGTAACTTTTGGCTAAAATCCACTAACTGGAATTGGGAGTTTATTGATTAGGGTTTTCGTTTTTTTGCAAGTATTTTAAAAGCTATCAAGTTTATGAAAAAAACAAGAGTAAAGCGTTTAAAATTAATTTGCAACAAATTTTTATGTTTTGAAAATTTTAAATTTAACATTTTAAGAACTCATCCTCATCCTTTCGTTGCTACGGAACGTTTTATTGAATCAAGTAGCAGAGACATACTGTCATTATTATCAGCTGACAATTAATGAAATAGGTTCAGAAGTAACATACATATATCACTATCAGAGTTACTGCCAATATACATTTTACAACAAAATGAAGTTGCAGAGACATACTGCCAACTTAATTGGCTGATAAATAATGAAATCGTTATGTTTTTATTAAAAGTTCGTTAATGAAAGTCGTGTGGTGACCACAATTCCATTTTTTTAATTTATTAACAAAAAGAAAGGAAAAAATGCGAAATTATAAATTAATTTTTAATGATTTATGTGACTTGGTGAATTTTTTTATACATAACACGTCAAGAAAGTTATTCTACTGGACCTAGGAGCTTAAAAACTCTTTGCCTTACGGCCACGTACTTTCAACACGCTCCTTCGTTCAGTAATAGGTAACTTTCATGACATTAACGTGCAAATAAAAGTATATTAAAGTGTTTTCAATTGAACTATTTCAAAGAAAAATATTAATTAAGGATGACTAATTAATTATTTATATTCTTTTAAAACTTAAGAAATTTCGGACTAAAGTATAGTAAGCATTGGAACTTGAAATTTCGACTTTTTATTAACTGAGCAGTGATCGAAATTGAGAGCTTTATTTCATCTTCATTTTTAAACACGTTTATTGGGACTATAACTTATTACAATCCTAGTATCCTTTCATAACATAAAAAGAGTTTAAACTAGTAGTAAAAAATTATAATATTTTTAAGCCAATTTAAAGAAAAGTTAAAAAACAATCTTAAATTATACTTAAATATAAATATTTACGGAGCATTTATTTATTCTTTAATTGATATTCGCTATCCTACATATAATCGTGTAAGCTTTTACGACTTGATTTAATGTAAATTGTTTTACTTACGTGTTTTAATAGCGTATAATAATTCGTTGTTACCAACGTTTCGCTCGCCACTGCAAAGAGCATCTTAAATTTTAGGCTTACTTCCTAGCAATAATAATATTTCTTGCAATAATTACAGTAATTACAGTTGTTAAGGTTAATTTTTTTTAAGTTTTATCGACCTGTTAAGGTACGGATAGTAAATATTTATTTTTTTAATAAATAATTCACTGGAAAAAAAATTTATGAAAAGAGATAATACTAGTCGCTTTTTAATCTTATGTAAACAACTTTCATGGTAATATGTTGTTGTTATTTTTAAAGGGTTTTACATTAACACTCCGCGCTCCCTCTTCACGAGAAGTTTTTTTCGTGGGCGGCTTTTTGTACAGCACCTATTAAACTGTGCGGTCTTAGATGCTAACAAGTGAGAGTGCAACAGACAGACGGCCAGACGGAGCGTGCCAGATGTCATGAAAACATGTGGTTTTGTTGCTTCCCTACGGAAGTACTTGAGTTATAGATATTGGTCTTACAAGTGTCCTTCCACCTTCAATATGTTATTCTCTTTGCACACTTTTACAAACGTAATACATAATAAAATTCGAATTAAATTTTGCAAATAAATATAATTTTATTGCAAAAATTATTTTTATTTATTTAATTTTCTTTTTACAAAATATTTATTAAAATTAAATATTTTTAATATTGGTGAGAAAATGTTCGGTGGATGACGTCGTTGAATTGGGTTAAAATTAATGCACTCTAGATTCTAGACTGCTATCGAAGTAAGAAATTCTGACCCCTGAATTTAAATGCCTATATCTTAAAAACTATTTAAGTAATTATAATTTTCTAAGCTGCCCTATAAAGGCAATTTATTGCTATATAAGCTCAGATCATTTCATAGTGTTCCAAATAGATTTTAATATTTTTTGTTTGTTGTTATTAGTAATTGCAGATTCATTTTTATTATTATTATCTACTCAATTTAAGTCCACAAAACTAATTCAAAGTCGGTTTGAAGGTTTTAAAAATATTTTGAAAAAATTAACGTCCCGCTGACGCATTTAACATTTAAAAAATCATGTAAGAAATGCCCAAATTCGCACAAATAATTGGTTTTGTAATCAGTGACCTCAAGTTGGGGTTATGTTTTATGCTGATTTTTAAAATTTTGCAGATCTGGGGAAAGTAAAATGCCGTATCTTCCTTATTTCTCAATTAATTTGACCCCCAAGGAGCTNTTTAGGGTAAAAACATGTATTTTTATAATGATTTCTTAATTTTTTAAATTTTGTTTAACCATTTCGAAAAATTTAAATTTCATAGTCATAATTCCATTAGTTATCCAAAATAATTAAATAGCAAAAGTGTCATCTATAATGGATTTAAATTATCTGAAATACAGTGGAACTTCCCTAAGCCGAATCATTATAGTTCACAAAAAAATTCGAGATATGGAAAATTCGAGTCACAGAACTAACAACAAAAGGCAATCTTGATGCATAAATTTGCGAATAAAATCGGGATATATTTTAGAATACCTTTTCTTCTGTCGTTAAGTTTTTGCATTTTTTGTTAATTCAATATTTTGGAATATTTTTTAGGGATTTATTATTTAAAATAATTTTTACACTATCTTGTGGTGTGTTTTTCACAACTTTATTATTTTTACTTTTAAAAGAGAGTATAGTAATCGCGAAATTTTTCGAAATCGAGATATTTGTGGAAATATCCATTTGTGCCTGCCGACATTCAGAAAAAGTTGTTTGCGAAGTGAGTCCTGTCTGTCCTCTCCACAGCCCAGACTCTCTACAGACTTTTGGCTGACATCCATTAATCAAAAGTGGTAGTGTATTGGTTAAGTTTTTCGTTTTTTTGGCAAATACTTCAAAAACCA
>JARJDX010068817.1:0-11966 GCA_030264735.1 Gymnusa sp. GC000175 | reverse complement strand
GTTTATCTTATTGTGTTATTCAACCGGTTTTTGATTGCGATATAATAAATCTGATTTTCTACTAATTTCTTTTTTCTGTGCATAGGCGATTGACTAGAACTCTGAAATAGTTCCCTTCGTTCATTTCTCTTGCCTAAGCCGTGCTTTCCAGTACATCCTTGGGTGTTGATGTTACCAACTTTGGCGTAAAGATCCTTCATTACTATAGTAATGTCCCCTTTTATGACATATTTTAATACAGTTCTAAATTTGGTGTAAAAGTCTTCTATTTCTATGTAGCTCTTTTGTGCAGTCGGTGGATAATCGTGGTCAACATTTATTTATTTTGCTTTGTTCTATCTCTAACGCCATGATTTGGTTCAAGTAAAGTATAAACCTTGTAAATGATTTTTTGGTTTGTTCTTCTACTACGATTTCTACGTCTTATCTATGGCCGTTCGCGATGGGGGATTTCCCATACCCTGGCCACTAGATTTCACAAATTTTGAGGTTTTTATTCATGTTTATCCACTACATTGTCCAATTTTCCTAGTAAATATTAGCTTCTTACAATCCAAGTACCAATTTTAATAGCCCCTCTCCCCCAGGATCCGATTGGGGACTTACTCCTAATTCAATAATTTTAACTGGAGACATAGTTTTGGTTTCTCCGCCTTCAGGGGCAGTTACTAATACCTAAGGCAATACAGTGCCTATTCTTAATCAAAGATTAAGGCGCCCGCTCATACCGACAGGTAGTCGGTTTCTGTATACGTTGGCCGCCTCGCATGCTCACTCTCGGAGAGGTGTGGATAGAATATTGTTCTTCATCATACTTGAGACCATAAGACATTTTTTAAATACTTCAGATTCGTTTTGGGAATGGATATTTTAATTGTTTACTTGTTTAGTTTTTCTTTGCCGTTGATAGCCAGTGCCATACTAACCCTATGGGCTGTTTGGGCTACAGCCCAGGGGCGCCGTAACTTTAGGGGCGCCACGAACGTAAAGATAAGGAATTTTTAAATATGCCTACATCTCTATACCTCAATTAAAAATTTTTGGAAAAGTTGAATGCACACGGTGTGCATTCATCTTTTCTTATTATATTTTTTTATTATTAAATTGATCTTAAAGTACTTGTAAGCATTAAATATCAGTAACATAGTTTTTTGATATAATGTTAAATTGGTGGTTTGCGTTCTGCAATGAAATATTAAAAAATCATATTTAAGAATTTTAATGCCTAGGTCTTAGGGCGCTAACTGGTTTATAGCCCAGGGCGCCAAAATTGATAAGAACGGCCCTGTTGATAGCCATAGACATTCTTCACAAAATTTCCTCAATAAATATCGCAGAGAGGCAGAAATCTGAATGGAAAATAATTTTTAAAGATCTAAATCCTTTCTAAAAGTATTGCTAAAATAAATAATCATGTCTAAATATCATGACAAAGGGTCTGGCACACAGAGCGCGGACTGTCCGCGCGGACAGGTCAATGTCTATCCGCAGCGGACTGCCGCTAGTCCGCCGAGTCATAGGTGGTTCCACAGTCCGCGCGGACAAGTGTAGCGAACGTGGATGTAGCCGATCAGTCATTCAATAATAATCAGATGTACGCAGAAGATATTGTCATTACACCAGATCCTGTCAATATGTCAAGCTCGCCATATGAAGAAGACTTGCTTCTTCTGCTTGCACTGAACCGTTCAAAGCAAAAAAGAAAATTATGGGTTCATGACTTAAATAAAAAACGATTGAAATTCGGAGAATTTCATAAAGTTTGCAACGAATTCAATTCTCTCATTTTTACTAATATTTTTGTACTCTAGGTGCCTTGTATCGTACAAAAATGAGCATTCTTCCACTAATGAAATAAGTATTTCAGTTGTATTCTCCACGGTCCGCCGCGAGCTCTGTAAAATTCACAACCTATTTTCTGTCCGTCGCGGATTGGTCTGAGTCCGCGCGGCAGTCCGCCCGCTGTTTGACCAGCATGATGCAATCTTGTGCAATCCATAGTCCGCGGCGGACAAAGCGAACAGTCCGCGCGGACTGTCCGCTCTCTGTGTGCCCGGGCCTTAAATATCAATGAAATGCACAATCCTAGCTAAAAATTAATGTTTATTGACCGAAATTGTATCAAAAAAAATTTACTTAAATAAATTATACTCATAAAACTTCCTCAATAAATATCGCAGAAAGGCACGTCACTGTGATATTATTTATTTTTTTGGTTTAAGATTTTTTTCCTCTATTCTTATTTCGGAGTTTGATGCCTTTTACAACCTCAGCGTTACTAAAAAGTTATTGTTTAATTATTAATAAATTAGGTTATTAGGTGGCCCAGTGCCTTGTTTATTTATTGTTTGTTGCTGTTTTGTTTATTTAGAAAAAAACATTTTTCATGGTTTAATGGCAGGTTATTTTTAAAATATATTTCAATAGGTGAGTAGGTGTAAGAAATTTTAATACAAATTACTATTTATATACCGGAAGGAAGCCGTTTAATACAACTGCATTTAAACACGCGTATAATTTAATATAGAGTATGATATAAATACAAGGTAGCCGTTGAACGGACGGTGGACCATCTCACGAACATCAATCTTCTTCAAAAGTTCTATTTCCACCTGCTCAATATCCGTCATAATCACCGGGAAGTTTAAAAGTGCTGGATGCCCTAACTTACGATGTTATAATCTAGAACAATAAACTTCTTAAACATATTCAAATTTTTATTAGGAATATATTAATAAATTTAGAATCAAAATGATTAATTTTACTTCTTACTTTGATTAGTAAATTAAAAATGGAAGTGTGGTCACCACAAAACATTTATTTACGAATTTAAAAATATCCGTTAGTTTTGAAAGAAACATGACTACATTTAATTAATTATCAGACAATTGGGTTGGCAGTATGTATCAGCAACTTCATTTTGTTGTGAAATGTATGTTGGCAATAACTCAAATGGTTACATGCCTCACTTTTAAATAATTTAAAATATATTTCATTAATTGTGGGCTGATTCTAATGACGGTATGTCATTATATGCGTAAATCAATAAAAATTTCCTTAGCAACGAACAAGGATGAGTTTTTAAAAAGTAAAATCTTGAAAAAACTGTTTGCAACAAAGTTTGTTGCAAATTTAATTCCAAACGCTTTTAAACTCCTATCTTTTTTCCATAAGCTTAATAGTTTTTGAAATATTTGCAAAAAGTAGAAAAACCTAACCAATAAACACTCACTTTCGGTTGGTGGATTTCAGTCCAAAGCCACTTGGACCTCACAATATTTGGTAAATATGAATCCGTCTGGGCTGTAGAGAGGACACAGGGAGACATACAGACAGACAGACAGACAGACAAACGCACACACCCCAGACTTTACTTCGAAAACAACTTTTTCTAAATGATGAGATTTCAAATTTTTTTTCGCTATTACTATACTTTCATTTATTTACTAAATAAAATTGAATTTGTTTATTAAATATCAATTGCACGTACCGTATACATTATATGTAATATTATTTTTATTATTTACTTGTCACTTGAATACAGTGTTTGGGTAATTCCAGATTACAACTGGATTTTATACCGATTTACCCTAAAATATTTTTTATTTTATTTTTATTTTTTTTTTTTTAATTTCGGCGTATAAAAAAAATTATTCATTATATTATATATTAGCTATATTTTTAATTTAAGTTAAAAAAATAATTTATTTAAAATTATGAATGAATGTTTATAAATTCTTTATCTAAATTTTGATAGTTTTTAGGTGGTAGGATTTAAGCAGCTAGTTTTTAACTCTAAGTGCAGGTGTTACGGGTGTAGGATATGCCCAGGTGTATTCGATCACGACCCCGCTAATTTGAGGAGGTGAAAATAACAGCTCGATTATCATATCTTTTTGATCGCATAAAAACAGATTATATACCACCATTCAAAGTCAACACCGTAACTTCTAAGTTATTTATGGGTTTTCTTCCATATATATAGTGTTGGCCGATTAACAGTTTTTATTTTTTTTACGTGATGGTTAACATATAATTATTACAAGCAAGTTTTATTGTTCATTTGAAATATGAAACCGTTTATTTAAGTAAGGTTTTGAGTCCGATACGTTTATTTAAAGTGAAGAGTAATTTGCGCAGTTATGCTTAAATATGTCTTGGTTTTGACTTGACAATATTTCGTTTGTAATTTGAACATACAATAGAACCTGACGACTATGTTATTTATTAAATCTGAATGGAGATTTTTTTATCAAGATGTAAGAAAATGAGCGGTCAACAGAGAAGATCTCGCGGTCTCCGCAGGGAGTTGGAATCGGTAGTCTGGACCTTCATCAGATCTTCCACTTGGTTGAACGATGCGTCGCCTCTTTACAGCCAACTCCGCTACTGTTCTAACATTCTTTTCATTTACATTCCATGGACGTGGTTTATATTATAAAAACAAGCTTGCTAAGACATCTTATCCAGCACAGGATACCCTTCAACCACAAATTCTCTATCGCTTTTGATATGAGCTTCAACCTTATTTAAAATTCAATCTTTCAAACTAAAAATAACATTTATCAGATTTGATGTGATGAAAAAGATAATATTTTTTATAGTTCGTTGAAAATTAATACCGCGCTACCAATTATGATTTATTTTTTAAGAAATGAATTGTTTCTTCGTACGTGATCATTGGGTGTTTTCGTCCAACTCCACTTCGGTTAATTACCTAAATATATTTTAATAATAATAATAATCTATGGAAATATGGATAAGTGCGGGTATTTTATTTGAAATGCTTATGTTTAGTGATTGGTTATGAGTTGGGCAGCGTGAGAATATTTTACCCTGACCCAAACGTGTTATGCTCTTAAAGATTGCGTGTTTTCTTCTCCGCAAATTGACCTCTACCTTTGGGCACATGTAACTACTATATTATATTATTACCAGCCTTAAACGGATACATTCACAAAATTATATTTTTTATTTCGATTTTTTTTTACTAATTTATTATAATTTGTACTTCAATCAAACCCCAAATCAGTTCAAGTAGCAAGTCAAAACGAATTAACCGGTTCAAATTTCAATTTTAAACTTTAATTTTTTTTTATGTTCAGGTAGATTCTTTTAAATCAAAAATATTTAATAGTTTAATTAAATAATATAACTTAATTTACATATAGAACTTCATATCATATTTCATAGTGACATCTTCAAAGTACTGGCCTGTCAAGTAATATTCACATTCTTACCTAAAGGGGTCATATATACTTTTTCTTGCTAAAAATAAATAAATACTTATTAATATTGTTACTAAGACTCTGGAGGAAATTTAAGGATTTAGCGTTTTGTTTGGCGCCGCGACGCCCAATTGCCCGAAGAATATTATCCGTTGTAGATAATGTAAAAATCCAAGAATAATAATAAGCGAAATGGAACATTCTGGATCTAAAAAAAATAATCTTGATCAAAAATCCGTAATCCTATGGTTTAAACAACCGTGCCCAGAAGGTTAATGGCCACATGTTTACTGACTAGTTAACGTTAGAGACTTCTAACGGTGGGTCCTTGATACTTGGCTATTTACGATTGTATTTAGCCTTACTGCGGTATACAGGGTCTGCTCAGTGGACTTCGTTTCTTAGCTACTTGTGTATCAATTCTAAAAAATCCACCTTTATACAAATTGCGTGGTTCAGGATCCACAAAAAAATCCAAAATTCCCAATTAAGGGAAAGCACTACAAAGGAAATGACGGGACCTGTACCTTGGTGTCTTCTAGTAAAAAAAAATATAGGAAGGCTTTGAAACGGTTAGCCCTTTTTTATCTCCAAAATTTGCTACGGTTTGACGGTGATCTCAAATAAGTTAAAAAAATTCGAGAGGATATTTTGATAAAAACATCATCTCGATGACTTCTTGAGATTAGAAGAATGAGATAATATGTGGTTGAGATGGCTCCACACCAAACCATGAATTACGTCATTTTCTGTAAAGATTTTTTTACACTACGATAGATGAAATTCGTGGCGTCATAAGGGACAAGGCGTATCACAGGTAATAGAAATAACCATCCAGTTCATACACGTTCAGTAAATGGAGCATTTTATGCGCCCAAAGTTCGCCCTTATCATGCTTTTAAAGCCAAAGATTTGAGCAAACCTCTGCCAGATGTATGCATCCACAACAAGGAATCTTATGAAAGACTGTCTTGCCAAGAACCATTGACCTGTGTCAAATGTAACAGGCCAAACTTGGCTAAATCGAGAAACTGTTGAAAATAAAAGGAAGAAATAAAAATTCTAGAAATCAAAATACTAGAGAAGCTTGGCCATTTCGAGGCTGTCCAAATACCACCTTTACCTTTTGGAATCTCTTATGACCAGTTTTCGCAGATCCCGGTAGTAATTTTAGCTACAAAAGTATCGGAACTTCTTAGGCTCTTAACAGAGCCTAAAAGAGCTGACGTTGCTCTGTAACGAAGATGATCTCTGCGAGAATATAGAGTTCGCCACAAAAGCAGAGAAAGCGTCCGCTCATCAATCGCAATGGAGTCTGAACTAAGGTATCAGAAAGGAAGGCCTCCGAAATCTTAAGAGAATAACACAAAAGCGCGAATAAAATAATGAAAACTCTAGTTCAGTGGAATTGCAAACATCAGCTGAAAATATTACCAGTCCAACAAACCCCGTTATGTGTTGGGTTGCAGGATATGCACTTTAAGCCCTAAATCAAATTTTCCCTTCGTGGGTGTGCCAGTGGACTTCGCCGGGGGTAGAGTTGGATTGAATCCCGGTAAGGAATCTTCTCTTGTGATTGTGGATGTCGGGGGCGTACACATTAATAATATGCAGGCTCTTCTAATTTATGTTTAGTGAGATTAGTATTATCCCACTCCAGAGAAGTGCCCTGGAAATTATTTGGGGACGCCACTATAGATGAAAATGTAATTTCTGTCGTCTTACCTTTGCCTTTCTTAATTCTTCGGTCACTTTATCTTTTGTGGTCCACGGTAATATTTTTCATATACCTATTCATAATGTTTGTTTTACGTTTTCTTTTTTGCGGGGTTGTCGCTGATTTCCCTGTTTTATCTGAGACACAGTTATTTTTTTAAAGGATGAAATGCCAATCCGCCCTTTCATCTCTTTTTTTTTTAGACAGGCTTGGGACGACAAATATATGATAAATATAAAGACCAAACATAGACTGTTAACAAATATTAGAGCAAATAATAACAGTAAAAGTAAGATCAACAGACTACGCACTAAATGTTTAAGGAATAAATGCACCAGAAAACAACAAGTGAACAGATGAGAGAAATTTTATGCCAACCTACAAAATACACTAGACTTTATAAATCTTAATGAGCAAATTATTGTCTGGGGAGATTTAAATGCACGCACTGGTAATTAAATGTTTAGTGGCTTTAAAGCGAAGCTTCAATGACATCTACCAAAATGCGAATGAACTGCTAATATTAAATTTCAGCGTAGCCAATAAATTAGGATAAACCACACCGTTTCCAACATAAAGAAAAGCATAAATACACATTCAGCAGATTGACTAAATTCCTATAAACAACAAGATACATCCGTCCAAGAGACTCCACGTGTGCTGCCTCACATTAGCCGACCTTATGAGCTACCATAACCTGGTAAGAGTGAAAATAAGAACTAAGATAAGAACCAAAAGAAATCAACTTTTTTTGAATGAGGGTCGTGAGTCGAGAGTCGAGAGTCCAAAACGCATATTTCCGCAAAAATCTCGATTTTAAAAATTGTCGCGATTACTATACTTTAATTTACTTTGTAAATGGTAATTACCATTACTTCTTAAACTAAAGTAATATAAGTCAATATTCAAAAAATAAATCCAAGAAATTTTTGCTTTGACATTAATTAATATCTTTTTATTGTTAAAAATAAAATGAAATAAAAATTCTTTATAAAATATGGCCTTTGATGTGACTCGCTAATTGCATCAAGTTCCGATGCAAATCCTTATAAAAGGAATTTAAACTGATGCCTCCATGAGCATACAACTATCAATATTATAAAAAGGAATTTTAACTAAAATTAATTCCCCTGTCAAGATGTATTTAACTTGTGACTGCCGAAACAAATATTAATAGAGCAAGTTAAGTGAGGATATGATAAGAAGTTTACATAATAAGGCTTGCTTCAGCCATCATGTTATACCGGTATAAAGTAAGCATCCTAATAGCATTTATTTAACATGATGGTAAACTCGTCTAAGAACTTACTAAGTTTTATTACATAAAAAAATAACATATGTTCTATGTATAATTATAAACATGAAACATGATTTTAAACGAAATATTTTTTATGACATATAGGAAGTTAAAAAATGGCGGTGTGGTCACCACATTTATTAATTTGATCCGTTATTTTTGACAAAAAATAACCATATTTCATTAATTATCAGCCAATTAGATTGGCAGTATATTTCTGCAACTTCATTCTGTTGAAATTTGTGTTGGTAATAATTCCAATAGTGACAGTCGCTTTTGGCCGATATATAACCTTTTTTATTTGCACAACTATTCGTTTGGTCAGTAATTTTTTAACATAAGGTCATTATAAAATACAAATGGTCAGTAAACATTGATTTATTGGTCAGTGTAATATTATTTTTTGGTCAGTATAAAATAATTTTCTGGTCAGTAAAATTTATTTATTGTTGTAGTTTATTCGTCGATTTAAGTGAAGCATCGTGAATAAGCAACGTACGAAAAAATGTCGCAAATGAATATTTTTGAGAGGGATTCATTCGTGTTAAAATTAGACAGCCACGCCACCAACTGTAAGGGGAGCGAAGGTAACTTTAATTGCTTAAAAATGTAACCTCCCTGATTCGAAAAAAGCGTCGAAGGAGCTTTCTGATGCTTTAAAATTTCGTATATCATAGCGACGAACAAATTTGCCACAGGTATTACTGTACCTACAAAGTGAAGTAAGATGAATGTAATTTATACCAGCTATTATTTCCATGCTTAACTAAAGTTACTTAGTGGACTATCCAAAAAGCCAGAAAAATATGCTACGTCAGATGAAGACGATACTCCGAAGAATCATCATCGACAATAAATATATTATGATCTAACTTAAATTTGGATCGTATGGCTTCTACTGCACAAATGTCTCGGATCCTGTCGAGGGAACCATGAGTAACCTTAGTCCGGTAATGGCTTTTAATGTTTCCATCACTGTTGATATGGTGATTGGCTTAATTTGTATGATTTCGGTCCTTATTTCACCTGCGTATGTTTAGACTGGTCTTACATAGGTATTATATATTTGTTCCTCATTATTGTACCGCGGAGAGTACCTGGCATTTCTATGCATTTGCTGCTTTGTTTGTCCCGAGATATTTGAATCACATGAGCTGCTCTATTAAAGTTCCGTCGACTTCAAGAGATGCTTGGTACTCTTGTTGGCAAATGATTTCGTATTGAATTTTGTTATCAATGGTTGATGTTTTTTAAGCATCATTGTATGCCGGAATTGGTAGTAATTTAGACTATGGTGGGTCCCTAGGTGTGCTGGGGTTGATTGTTCTGTTTGTTTTCTAGGCCATGTTTCTGGCTACTGGCCATTAGAATGATTGTAAATTTTGCAAAAATTTTAGTGTCTCCAATACATACCTAATGTTGTTTATAATTTCATTATTTAATGCGTTTCTCAACACATTGTAGGGTAAAGTAAAGTAAAGTTTATTATTGTAGTGTCACAAAAGGTGTTTTCAAAAGCCAGTATTTAATATAAAAATATAGAGATATATAGAATAAAATAAAACATTTATATTAAAGTTACATAAGTTGACCCAATATTGGGTCGCATAAAATTTTTAATGGGACGTAAAGGTGTGTAAAAAATGTTCAAAAGTGTCAAAATTATGCTTTAAAATTCTGCTTTAAAATTCATATCGAAATGTCAAAATTCGTTCAAAAATGTCAAAATTTCAAAATTTACTTAAATATTTGCTTCAAAACGGCAAAAATTCATATTTAAATGTTAAAAATATGGTTTTAACTGGTAAATATTCTTTAAAAAATGGCAAAAATACATTTGAAATCGGCAAAATATCAAAAATTTCTAGAAAATATGAAAAATGTCAAAAATTTTCCTAAGACAATTAAAATGTCAAAATATGCTTAAAAAAATTGAAAAATCGTTTAAAAATGATAAAAGTGAGCTTTAGAGTCGCAAAAATTCATTTAAAAATTTTTTTAATGTGCCCAAATATGTTTAAAATTCTTTTGAAAATGAAAAAATACGCTCGAAAATGTCTAAATTATTTAAAAAAATATGATATAGTCACCACCTGACTTTATCATACAATAAGTTTTGAAAATGTAAAATTTAAAAAAAAAATGATAAAACAGAATTTGTTTCAAATTTAATTCTACACACTTTTGCAAAAAAAACGAAAAACCTTACCAATAAACTACCACTTCCGGTTGGTGGATTTCAGCCAAAAGTAACTGGGCTCTTTATTGTTAAAAGCTTACATATGAATTCTTGTGATGATATCTTTAATAGTTTTTGAGAAACCGTGCCCACAAAAACGCGCCACACACACACATGCATCCACACAGACATTTTTTAATTTTGGTCAATTCTTGTTCATGGGTCCCTAAAAGGTGTATTGCCACTAAAATCTTAACTTTTTTTCTTGACGATTACAATACTTTGTGATAAAGTAAAAGAGGCTATATACTTTCGAAACAGGCAAAAATTTGTTTGAAACTCGTAAAAATGTGTTCGTAAATGTCAAAAATATATTTGAATACAAATCTACATACATTTAAATACAAATCTACATACATTAAAGTATTAGAACGTCAAAACTGGATCGAAATTGTTAAAAATTTGCCAAAAATGTGATAAATTCGCTTAAAAATGCAAAATATTAGTTAAAATTGCAAAATATGCTCTTTAATGTAAAGTTTTAGAAAACTATCAGTTCGCAAGAAATTTTCGTAATTTATTCAAAAAAGTCAATAATTTGCCAGAAATTGGAAAAAAATCAATTAAAAAGTCATATAATTCGTTATAAAATGCCAAAATTTGTTAGAAAATTGCAAAAATTTGTTTAAAAAATTAATATTTCGTTAGAAAATACTAAAATTTATTTAAAAATGTTAATAATATGCTTAAAAATGACAAAAAATTGTTTTAAAGCGTCAAAAATTGCTACAAAACGTGAAAATTCGATTCCAAATATAAAAATTACACTCAAAAATACATTCACAAATGACGAAAATTTGATTAAAATTTCAAAAATTGGCTATAAATTGTCAAAAATTTGCTAAAAAGAATAAATATTTGTTAAAAAATGTCTAAAATTCGCGTCAAAATGAAAAAATTCTTGAATTGCAAAAATTTAGTCGAAAATGGCAAATATATTTATAAATATGTTAAAATATATTTTAAGTTTCTTTTAAATATGTGAAACATTTATTTAGAAATATAAAAATACACATGAAAATATCAAAAATCCTATAGCAAATTTTCAAATATGTTTAAAAATGTCAATAATTTACTGGAAAATAGTAAAATATCGTTCAAAAATGTCAAAAGTTTGCTACAAATTTATTTAAAAATGTTAAAAATACATTAAAAATGAGAAAAATGCACTCTTAAACACCAATTGTTTATTTTAAAATACAAAAATATTAAAATTTTCTTTGAAAATATACAATTTTTCTTTAAAATGTTAAAAATTTGCTAGAAAAAGTCAAGTTTTGTTTAAAAATTTTTTTTTAAAAAATATCAATATTGGTTGCCAGTTAATGGCAAAATTTAGTTTAAATATATCAAAGTTTTATAAAAAAATTTCTAAAAATTTACTTTAAATTCATTTTAAAATAAGTTCTCAAATGTCAAAATTGGGTTTAAAAATGGAAAACATCGTTTAAAAAGGTGTAAAATTAGGTATAAAATGTCAAAAAA
>JARJDX010068800.1:0-15025 GCA_030264735.1 Gymnusa sp. GC000175 | reverse complement strand
CTCATTTTCACATATTTTATAAAGAAAAACGTTTTAAATAAAGCGGAGAAAGAGAAAAAACGCACTACAAAGAAGAAATGAAAAGAATAACGTCGCAATAAAGAAGAAAACAAAAGAACAACGCAATAGTAAACACGTAAAATATAGCCTAAAACACGTAGTAGTTCGTGTAATATTTGTAAATTCATTGCAATATTTTTTAATAAATATAATCAAGAAATAATTACAGTACCTTTCTCAAGCTTGCCGGGCTCATTTGGTGAAGGTACGACTTCATTAAACCACTCTAATTAAAGTTTAATTGCCAGCTCAACAAACAACTGCAAGTTTTGCAGAAATTAATAGCCGAAAACGACCATTGCGCTGATTTTCTGAGCAGGGGAAGATACCTTTTCGGATCTTAGCGAAAAGGATGCGTGCGCTGACCAATCCGAATTTGAGCTTCGCGTTTATCACCACATGTGCAATTCTCCTCGAATTTTTTTTAAATAAATTTTATTTCATTTTTGAAAGCGTTGCATTACCCATTTTAGATAAAATTTATTTTGGTTTCTATTGCGATTTTAAAAACTCGTGTATTACTCAACCCATATACAGGGTGGTTCAAAATAAGTAGTCTACCATGGGTATCTTTCTAAATGTTAAAAATAGGGACTTGCTTAATAGGAGAATGTTGTCTTGATTTCTGTGCTGACTTTGAATATGCTAAGAAATTTTTAAAATTACAAACAGCTTAAAAATTATTTCAAAAAAATCTGAAAATAGCGATTTTCTAAAAAGTCAAATTTCTCCGTAATTATAAATATCTTATCCACTGGGATGTTTTTTGCATGTCATTTAATAGTTTTAGTTATACAATTTGCTTATTGTTTTTAGTCTAATGTCTAGACTCTAGATAGATTGCAAATAAACAGGATATAAATATTAAAAAAAAAACAAATTCCTCGAAATTACTGAGCCCTCCTACTGCGTCAAAGTGTTAATCCCTGGTAGAGGTTAAAAGCGTGAAACACAAATTTGAAAGAAGTTAAAAAATTGTGGTATAATATATTGAACCCAACCTAAAAGTCTGAAACCCAAATTTATAATATGTTAATGAAAAAAAAGCAAAGTAATACCGAACCTAATTTAAACTTTAACTGTAACACGTGGATCTCAAATTTGAAATATGTTGAAAATCATTATAAAATGTATTAAACCAAAACAACCCTAACCTAAAAGCGTGGAAGCAGAGTTAACACAAACCCAACCGTAAATTAAATGCTTGAAACCCAAACTTGGAATGTATGTCTAAAAAAAATCAATGACTTGCAATAAATCAGTACGTAATGGGATAAATAAATATTGTCATAATTTTTTCCTTGTCGTTTTGAACGTTGCGAACACAAAACTAGGTTATTATTACATATAATAAGTGTGCAAAGGAATGATACAAAAAAAAATAATTATTACTTAGTTAGTTTGTCCTTATACGGTTTGATCTATTAACTTTTTGTTTTTTATAATCCTCTAATTAAAGCGAGTCTTATTTTAAGGCGACAGGCCAATCAACGCGGCCGAGAGAAAAAAATTGATTTAATTTTGCACTGGCCCAAAAAGGAACTCGATTAAGTCGTTTCAGCGATGTGATAAAGCGCGCGCGCGAGCGCGTTCCTTCAATCGTTCTCTATCATAATTCTCTCTTATTGAATTCAACGAACATTTCACTTTTTTTTTTGTAATACACATTTTAGCCTTTTACGTTCGTCGTCATAATAAATTTGATATTATATCGGTGGCAATTTACGTGCGCTTTAACTAGGTTAATAAGCTACATATGTAGTTATAGTAAACTACCATTACGTATTAAAATTATAAAAATGCGAAAATCAGATGCAAAAATTGAAAATTCCAGATTTTATTTAATGCTGTTTATTGACGGTTGGCAATTTTTTTGGAAAATTAAGCTCAAAACGTAAAAAAATTCAGATTAATCGGTAAAACTGTCCATAATTTTGGGTTCTGTAAATTATCTATGTTTTGGGTTCCCTATTAAAATTATCAAAAATGTTGTTTTTATTTTATTGCTCTAAAATATTGGTTTTTGAAGTTTGGGTTTTATAAAATTTTGGGTTTCTAATTCAACGTTTTATAGAAATTTTGGGTTCTTTATTTAACCCTACAGACAGAAAAAAATTTTAAGTTCGCTTCCAACATTTTTATAAAAAATATTTTTTGAATAATTTCAATTATTTTTTTTGTCTATATTTCAGGTTCCCTATTAAAAGTATTAAAAGTGTTGTTTTTATTTTATTGCTCTAAAATATTGGTTTTTGAAATTTGGGTTTTATAAAATTTTGGGTTCCTAATTTTATAGAAATTTTGGGTTCTTTATTCAACCTAAATTTTATATTTTAGTTCCATACACAAACTTTAAATTTCTGCATTACATTTTAAATTTACTTAATAAAAAACAAAATTTTGGGTTCCAATCCACACGAAGAAGAATATTTTGGGTTCGCTTCTAAGATTTTCATTGAAAATATTTTAAGTTTGTTCTAAGCGTTTTTATCAAAAATATTTTGGAATTATTTCAATAATTTTTTTATTAAAAACATTTAAAACGTGCTTAAAATGGCCATTCTGTGCCTTGGAACCCATAAGTGTCTTCATTAAATTTGAAATTCACTTAATATGCACATTTTGGGTTTCGAGCTACAAACAGAAGAACATTTTGTGTTCGCTTCTAAAATTTTTATAAAAAATATTTTAATTTTAATTATTTTTTTTATTAAAAATATTTAAAGCGAACCTAAAATGTTGTTCCTGTAGCTCTGGAACCCAAAATGCCAGATAGATTAAAAATGTTATGGATTTCTTCATTAAATTTAAAATTTACATAATCATATATACATTTTCGATTGCGGACTACCGAAAAAAAGAACATTTTGGGTTCGCTTATTAAAAATAATTTGAGTTCGTTTCAAACATTTTTATGAAAAATATTTTGGGAGCATTTATTTATAAAAAATATTTACAGAGAACCCAAAATGTGTCCACACAGCCCTAGAACCTTAAATGTCAAATCAAATAAAAATATTATGAGTTTCTTCATTAAATTTGAAATTCACTTAATTAAACAATTATTTTGGGTTCTGGACTAATGAACTTTTTGGGTTCGCATTTTTATTATAAATTTGGGATCATTTTTATTATAAATTTGGGATCATTTTTATTGATTTTTCATTAAATTTAAAATTCACTGAATGAAACAATTATTTTGGGTTCTGGACTACAGATCTTTTTGGGCATTTCAAGCATTTTTTCACTGTAAATATTTATAGAGATCCCAAAATGTTTTGTCAATGGCCCAAAAATGTCTTCCCATAGCTCTGGAACCCAAAAAGATTTAAAAATTTTAATCGATGTCAAATCTTAGCGATGCTTTTAACATCAACGCGATATTTTTAACAAATATTTTTCTCATCAAAGTTTGTTTTAGATTTTAGAAGATTGTAATAAATCAGTGCATTAAGAGAAATGGTTTTCAATTAATTTTTAGACGTTTCGTTTATGCGGTGAGATATAATCGGGACGTTTTCGTAAATAAAATGTGCGAAAGAAATTGTGCGTCCGTCGTCGTCGGAAGAGATAGAATTGTAGTGAATTGGTCCTGCCTGGCTTCAGTTACAGCCAGACGTTCGAACGGATCGGGAGTGCGCAAACAGCAAAAACTTTATAAAAGTTTTTCAGTCGATTCAGTTCTCGAGTTTTAAGGATTAATAGCGCTCTACAAGAAAGGAAAAAAATGGAATAATTTGTTTGTAAATAATTGTTTTGCATTGGATTGGGTCGATTAAGTGTGAAGGTTTCAATTTATTTGATGGGAGTTTCGGGTTATTTAGATTTTTATGTTTTAAATTATTTTTATGAGCAGGTAGCTCGCTTTTTAGAACACTCGTTAGTTGCGATAAGGAATGATTTTATTTTAATGTGCGATTTCTATTCCAAAAAATATGTTTTATGATTGTTAATCAGACTAATGGTGTAGAATTTTTATTGCGTCCGATGAAGAAATTTTTAATAAATCTGGCTACTGTGACTAGTTTTTTACATATTCATTTCATTAAAGTTTTATAAATTATACTAAAAAAAATTTACCAAGCGAAAATTAAAATCAGGAACCCAAAATTCGCTTTTTAATAACCCAAATTTAATTGCGGATCAACAAAAGCTTAATTTTTACTTTGAGTATTTTCAGGAACTAAAACCCAAAACTGAATTTTAGGACCAACTGAAACAAAAAATATTAAATAAATTTTTAGGGAACCCAAATTTGACTTTGAAAAACCTTAATTTAAATGCTACACTAATAAATATGTTATATATTTTTTTATTTTGAGCAATTTAAACTCGGGTACCCAAAATTATTTTTTACGAACCCAAATTTAATTGTTTTTAATAATTTGAGTCCTGGAACGCAAAATTCACCTTAAACAATTAACAAATTTAAACGCTGAAACAATAAAAATTTAATTTCTTTTATTTGAGCATATTTAAGTTCAGGAACCTAAAATTTACATACACGAACCCAAATTTAAATGCTGCAAAAACAAAAATTTAATTGTTTTTAATAACTTAAGATCACGAACCCAAAATGCAAATGCTGAAACAACAAATACTTCATATTTTTTTAATTTGAACAATTTAAGCTTAGGAACCCAAATTTGACTTCTGGGAACCCAAATTTAAGTGCTGCAAAAATAAACATTTAATTGTTTTTAATAATTTGAGTCCAGGAACCCAAAATTCACCTTAAACTATACAAATTTCATCTTTTTTTTTATTTGGGCATTTTTAAGTTCGTGAACCTAAAATTGGCATATACGAACCCAAATTTAAATACTGCAGAAACAAAAATTGAATTGTTTTTAATAATTTATGACCAGGAATCCAAAATTAACCATAAATTTAAATGCTAAAACAAAAAACACTTTTTTTTTAATTTGAATTTAAGCTTAGGAACCCAAATTTGAATTTTAGGAACCCAAATTTAAATGCAGCAAAAACAAACTTTTTATCTTTTCTTTTAATAATTTTAGCTCAGAACTCAAGAATTGAGTTTTAAGAGCACGGTTTTTTATTATTTTCAGCAATTTAAGCTCCAAAGTGCAATCATAACACGAATAAATACCTGCAATAATAAAATTAAAAATAGTCATGCGCACCTTCATGCATCTCTTATTCAAGTTTATTTCTGTAAATGATCATTTCGCGTTGAGAACGCTTCTCACGTGTATAATAATATCAATGGCAAAAAAGTTATGTAAAACTTGCATAATCGTGCACAAATGATGCCTAAACCAGCCATGAATGATTGGGCACGCTCCGTTGCGCGCTAATGTAATGAAAACAGGTGATTTGACTATTCAAATCAATTTTAATCTTCTCATATGAATAAGTTGGTCGTCAGAAGGTTTGAATCCCGCGATCCTAATCGCGCGCTTATAATTGAGCCGTTCGAGTAAATTGCGTTGACAAGTGAGGAAAATTAAAATGTAATTATTCGACGCGCGGCGAGCGCTGCTGGTTTGCATGATTCATCGTTTAAAATGGATTATTTACATCTACCTTCAAGCTCACCTCAAATATTTAAACATCGCCTCTAATATTTCCGCATCTCCTCAAACACCCGAGCATTGAAAGCATTGCATTGGCGACGAAATGCACCAAATTCGATTATATCGCAGTTGGCCATGATTTTTAAGTTTTTCTTGAATGTCTTGCGAAATAACCAAGCGAAATAGATCGTGTTGCATATCAAATTAAAGAGAATTTTTTGCCACATCAAATTATATTATTTACAAAAAACGTTTATTTTATCGTAGTTGGCTATGATTTTTTTATTTTTCTCACTGCTACCTAGGATTATAAATCAACTTAGGACGATAACAAAATAATTCTTTAATGATATTTGTGTTGATTAAAAAATTGCGTAGTATCCTAACCTTAAACAAGAAATATATGTAAAATATTTTCGCCCCACAGAAATCTTTGAGGTTATTAATGATTTTGTGGTTATTTATGTCAATTGAAAAAATATTTTTATGAAAAATTAATTTCACATATCAATTGGGGGAAAATTACTAAAAATATAAATTACATATGTGCAATTAGGCAAAGATGAAGGTAAAATCAAGCTAACCTCAAAAAATTTGCAGAAATCAAGATATTTTTGGTAATTTATTTCGCTATCGTTATCATTTGTTTTAATCGATGTACATAGGGTGTAATAAAACATTTTAATTTGTCGCATTAAGGCGAAATAAATTTAGGATTATTGAATCAAAATCAATCTAAATTGAAATCTAACCTCAAAAAAATTACATATGTCAAATGTGCTGTCAATCCATATATTTTTTTTATTTTTGGTAATTTATTACTGATACTATCGTTACCATTTCTTTTAATCGATGTGCCTCGGAGGTAATAAAACATTTTTATTTGTCGCATTAAGACGTAATAAAGAAATAAATTTAAGAATGTTGAATGAGAATAATTGATGAAAATTCCCGGTTCACTTTCACCTGCACCTGTTGACGATTTACTGCTGAGTTGCAATGATGGACTGCGCTCTTCTCGATGCACAAATCACGCAAATAAATTGAGGAAAAAAGGGCGAATTTGCGCGGGGCAATGCATCAATGTGTCGACGCGCCGCAGGACATTGGCGTAAATTGATCAAATTAAATTGCAACGCATGCTCGGATTTTTTTTAATGAACCAAAACGTTATTAAGGTTCGTAAAAATTAATTAAGTGTAAATATGAAAAGTTACCTTGATTTTTATCGTATTAAATAATTAAACAATCGAAGTACATGGTGTAAAAAAATTGCATTTGTTTTAATTTGAAAGTAAGGATAAAATTAAATTGCAACGCGCGCTCTGATTTTTTTTTTAATGGGCCAAAATATCGATCCAAGTACACTGCCTTGGGGTAACTTGGTTCTCACATGTACATGGATCAAAACCTTTAATAGTCTGCATATTAAGATGCGGGTGATTATTTATTAGAATCTAAAAAATTATTTAAAGTTATCGATGGTTTGAAGTTTAATGGACGTTCAAAATCGGTTCAAATACAATGTCTTGAGGTAACTTAGCCCGCGGATTAAACTATGATTAAAATTTTTAATTGTGTGCAAATTATGACGCCTTGATTATTTATAGCCTTGTAAGAGTGTTATTATTTATCGGCAACTAAAAACTAAATATGTACTCGGGATTTAAACCCGAAACTCCTGAACAAAATCCGCAATGCTCGCGAATGACACATTTGTCACTTGTAGATTACAAAATGTGTAATTTCATTCACAACGCGCGTGCAAATGTTAACTTGATGTAAGGTTTATGTTCATTTAATCGTTCGTCTTATGTTTTATTTATAAATATTATTCATCAGTCGCTTTGTTATTACACTTAAAAGTAATAGCCTGTTTAATGAGACAACACTACTAAGAAAACAATAATGTAATTCACAACAAAAAAATCGTTATGTAATGCTAATTTATAGTTGCAGTTGTTTTTTATTACTTATATAATTATTTTACGGAAATTTTGTGCAAATTTTTTTATAAAAAAAATTTGATTTGTGCAAATTTCCTGCAATTAATTTAAAATAATTTGCAAGAAAAAACCTTTATTTCGTTTGTTAAAAATTAACAATTTTAGGTTAGTTTTGATTAGGTTAGGTTAATAAAAGGTGCATCGCCGAAAGTAAATTAGGCCTTTTAAAGAAAACAGCTGCTAATCAACGTTAAAACAAAGGAGGTTAAGTTATGGTTGCGCATCATAACATCTAGTAGGCTACATACAAAAAACATATCATTGCGGCCATTCTAACCTATAACATGACATTTATTTCGTTTGTTTTAATGAAAAATTTTGGATTGGTTTATGTTGGGTTTTCAGTTTATAAAAAGTGCATCGCCGGGGCTAGATTAGTTTTGTGGATGCCCTTTAAAGAAAAGATCAGGTAATTAACGTTGCAACCACTGGGTTAGGTTAGGGTTGCTTATGAAAACAGCTAGTAGGCATATAATTAAAATTAATATTTTGGTTTATTCAGAGGTCACCCTAAAAACCTTTTGTCTAGTCTGTGACGAGGTACAACGGGTACTTCAAGGCAGTGTACTTGGACCGATTTTGTACGCCGTTTACCTCAAATAAAATTTAAACTTTAAATAATTACTAAAAAAGGGTTTTAATTCGCAAACAATTAGAAGCGGTTCTAAAGTTTGATTTACAGGTCTTGAAAATTGGCGTCGACCGTGAGAAATAACGTTTATTAGATCTGACATATCTAAAAAATCGATCAAAGGTACGTGTCAAATTCCTTACATTAAACAATTAAAATTCTCCCAATTAGCCTAATTAATTACTGTTTTCGTTGATTTATATTCGCTTTTGAATTTTACATCAAAATATGAAAATTCCAATCCGCATATCTAAATTAATCGGCGCTGACAAATAACCACTCTTCGACTAATTAAACATTTCAAGAATGATGATTGCCGGAAAATATTGTTGTAATCCAGTTTGTTTTACCATGTTTTTTTTATTGCTCCACGCGGTGCGGATGGAAAAAAATAAGAGATAAATTAATTATGCAAATGATTTTTTTGACAGCAAATGCTATCTGTTGAAATCTTAATGGGCGCCCGATTTCACATTTCTGTACCGCGACAAAAATTTTTAGATGGAACGATCTCTTTAATTTTTCCTTAATTGGAAACATTAAAATGTATAATTTACATTTAATTTAATTTTTACAACCAAATGTCATATTTGAAAACAAAACACAACTTTTTGAGTTAATATCGAATAAAACAATAATGGGGCGAGGGGAACGAGTAAAGCAATTGAAAGAAACAATTTTTTGAGTAACTCTTAAAACAAAAATAAATATTGTGAAACAAAAAACGACTGGTTTTGGTGGAAATTATATCATTGTTATTTAGAGGCCGAAATTCCATATCAAAAATAAGTAAAATGTTGTTATTTCCAAAAAAAATAGTTGATGGTTAGGTAACGCATAATACTGTAATGTGTTACCTCGAGGCAGATTACTTGGACCGATTTTTCATGTGGTTTAAACCTCAATAAACTCAAATGAATTTTAGATTCTAAAAATTACTTGCCAGCATTATAATTTGTTGATTTAGAAGTGTTCGTCCGTTTGCTACCCCAAGGCAGTGTTCTTGGACCGATTTACATCGTCTACGACGACCATAGACTCAAATAAATGATAAAATGAAAAAATAAAAACTTATATAAGGATAAGGAACAAGTTTATCCTACCACGCTGCACTAAATAAAATATTTTTCCAAATTTTTCATTTTTTATTTAAAAATCCATTGCAAATATTTAATCAGTCCAAATTTTGACAACTTTTTAAATATTTAACGAAACAGATATCCAGATTCTGTTAGGGAAATTATTGATTTTGGAAGAAGCAACATTTTTGATGAACTTTTTCCTAAAAATTATCCATCTGTGAAGAGTTTGTCGCTTTATTTATTTTTTTCTTTTTAGAAAATAAAATCCATAAAAAACAAAAGTAGAATCGTGGTTGTTTTATGTTAAAAGCTTTTTGAATAAAATATTGTAACTTTGCGTGACTATATTAAAGCCGGAGATGGACTTTGACCGCACACGTTCGGCGTTAGAGTTTATTAATCGGACTCGATGACTAAAAATAGGCCTAATTTGAATCTGTAATTAATCAATTCTGCGATCTCGCGATTTTTTTTACATTTCAACGCTCGATTTTTACAAGGAACCGATCAAAAATTGATAAATCAATCAAAAATTTATACCGCGTCAATCACTTTTCAAAATATCAAGAGCACCGCTAATAGAACATGTTATCGTGGTATAAAAATTTCAAATTTCAAAACACAAATAGCAAAAATTTCACGAAAAACAATTTAAAAATTATCAATAAAATATTTATCTTCAAAAAATTAAGAAGGCTGTGCTTGTGGGCCACTAAATTTTTAATATTTTTTTCATAGCTTTAAGAGATTTTTTTTGCTACAAAATAAGCTGTTGGGGGGAAATTTTGTTGAAAATTAACAGAGATACGGGCGTTACTTTGTTTCGGTTTTTGACTCTTGGTTTCAGTTTCAGCCTGGACCGGATTAATATACATTTGATCGTTAGATATTTTTTTTCCAAGCCATTTCTAGTAAAATTAACTGAAGTAACAAGATTTGACGATACAAATTGTTTGTTTTGTCGGTCATTACCGGGCTCTCCAAAAACTTGGGCCCTACAATTAGCTCTTTTTTATATTTCCTAATCCAGCCCTGCAAATTTTAGCTAAAGTTCAGCTCCTAGAGCCTAATGCTCTAACATTGAGCTAGTGAGTATTCAATTTATTTACATAATCATTACCCACAAGTGAGTGGTATTTAAAACAATTAACTTGTAATCAGGAAATAAATAATTGCTCATAATGGAAATAACTTCAAAAAAATTAGCACGCCAATAGAAATAACTGGCTTTTATTCATGCCACTTTGCACATGTAAGTAAAATTACATTCAACTATAACGCGGAACGTTTAATTATCCTCAATGCCATCATACATTGTGAGACCAAACAATTGAAAACCAATATGATTGATACCTACAATTTAATCAAATCACATGTGGAAAACAAAACATTTTCATGCACAGCACACTTGATAAATCCAAATAAATTAATCGTTTTTAACTCAAAAATCAAATAATTATTTCTTCACAAAATGTTTCGTATAAACTTTGCCCATTTCCCTTTTCGCTTGAAATAAAATCGAAATTAACCTCAATATTGACTTTGATAAGAGGCCAGCAAAACGATAATTTGAACTAAAATAAAATTATCGCAGCAGGACGTAAAAAATAAACAAATCCACTTAAAAAATGTCCATTACATAAATTTGTAATTTAAAGCAAAACGAAGTAAACTTATCGCAGCGGGCCGTGGAAAAAATATAAAAGTTTCAAAAAGCGAATTTATTGCATCAATAAAATATGGAATGTAAATTTCCTAATTCTAAAGTCAAATCTCTCAATTTGAAAGGCAATTATCAAAAAACTTAAAAAAAATGAATAATCAACGAGTTTTTATCTTTTAATTGAGATAGCTGTGAAAATTAAAAACGAAACTTTTTTATGTACAGTCTACTTAATGAATTAAAAGAATATATACAGGGCGATTCGGAAATCACCTTAAAAGCTGTTGGTCCCGTCTAACATGTAACACCTACCCTGTTACTCACATTAAGGACGTAAAAAAATACAGTCGAACTTCCCTAAATCGAAAAAAATTTGAGATATAGAAATTTCGAGCTACAGAAATAACTACAAAACGTAACATCGATGCAAAATTTTGCAAAAAAATCAAGACAAAAAAATTTGACTTATAGAAGTACGAGTTATGGAAGTTCGACTGTAGTTTGAAAGTAGATACATACATATACAGGGCGAGATATATCCGGGCGCATTAAATTTTTCTGTGTCTGGGTACGGGGTAGTAAAATTAACGTTACAAGATTTAGCAATACAAATTGTGTGTTTTGTTGGTAATTTCCGACAAAAACGGAGTCTTTTTTGTCCATTTATAAATTCGGCTCTGTATATATAAATTTTAACATTGAATGTCTACAAAATGATATAAGCACAAAAATCAAGTGAGCTTTCTCAGTAAAACAAACCGCGCTCAAACGTAGTATAATTGATTAATAAATTAATTTCCTCGACGTTGATAATTGACATTTAACAAACATCTGTTTAATTGCAACACATGCTCAAGACACAATGGCTAATAAATATTAAATTACGTGTTCGACCACGTCTTTAACTTAACGTAATGTCACGCATTTTAAGCAACAAAAGAAACGAAAAATTCGCGACGTACGCATTCGCATAGCTCCAGTTTTTGCTTTCATGGCTGGCGAAATATTTTTATGGCCGCCATAAAAATCCCGCTGCTCCTATAATACAACTTCATTTCGTATACAGTTTGCGAGAACAGGACGCTTTTAAAACGCGACGGTTATTTGTGTTCATCGATTGTTTGGTTAATTGGCTACACGACGTGCTTATTAAAAATTGTTAAATTTTGTTATATGCTCGCGTCTACCCTTGTTTTTTACTTTTAGCATACAATAGTACAATAATTTACTATATATTTTAACTTTTTAGGTGAATTTTAATTTAATGGCTTTAAAATATAGTTGCAAATAAGTCAAAAGTATTTGCATGGGGGCAAGAACTCGCCAATCTGGGGGTGAAAGGAGGATATTTATAAATATATAAAATATAAAGGCAGTAAACGGCTTTTATTTGTATCTTTTTAATCAGCGCCCTCTGTAGGACACCGGTGCAACGATAGGAGTTAGGTTAAGGCCGAGGACGCAGTAAAAGAAACACCTAGCGTTTTATAAACCTATATAAAATAAAATCGTTCGGCTTTTTATTAAACACTTTCTGCAGGACACAGATGCAAGGATTGGAGTTAGGTTAGAGTGGCGGATGCACATTCAACGCCATGTAAAAATAACTGACACTCAGTAAAAACAAATGACATAATTTTAAAAGAATATTGTTTGATTATACAGACACAAACTCATAAAAATTAAACAAAATCGTAAGGTACTAATTAAAACACATCCATTTTGATGCATATATTGCATTCCTGTTCGATTTGTCATTTGTTTTAGAATCTAAAATATCAAAAGCCTCCTTTTACGTCACAGGATAACTTTTAATTTAATTTCGTTCCTTTAATTGAATCAAAATTCCATTGTGGCTTTTCAAAACGGTTTCAGCCAAAAGTACCAGTTTGTGTGCAGGAACCACGGGTTCCAGCTCATAATTTCTCAACATTTTGGAAACCAAGCATTTAATTTCCAACATGGCGAACTTTTGACCTGCAAAAAAAAATAATATTTGGTGACGCATTTTAATTTTTTGATTAGATGAGGTTAATTTATTTAAATTAAGTGAGGTTAGGTTATTTACATAAAGTAGAATGGGAATTTTTGGTTTTTCCATTAGTTGCTCTTTGGGGTTTTTAATAAATGCTATTTGGTTTTATTTTTAATGCTTCTACTATGACATCGTAAAAAGGTTAACTGCATAGGTAGGCAACCCAAACGACATATGGTAAGGTATTTCAAAGTAGGTAATCATTTCCATTTTTTAGCGTTTTATCTGTATAAACGTCAATTGGGTAAACAAATTTGCCAACTGGTGTTAGAAGGCATAACTACGCAGCCATCTGCTTGTCAAACTTTTCTGTATTAGTTGGTTTTAGTTAGGTGCGTTTAGCAAGATTAGGTAAGGTATTTATGTGTAAAATTTTTGGTCAATTTTTGACTATTTATTACCCATGCAATTTCTTGGTCCTGCGCTGAAAGGAATAAAACAATATGGTGACTTCCCCAAATTATTCTCCACAGAAAACCGTTCAGGATCGAAAGTTTCCGGGTTGGGAAAATATTCAGGGTCTCTATGCATCCCGTACGTGAACACATTCAAAACAATCCCTTTGGGTATCGTTAAATCGTCTAAAAACAAAAATTACATTCCGAGCATGGGGGGTTTGGAATTGTGAGTACCAAATTTGATTTCTTCAGTTGTAATGCGCCCAATCACAGGCACTGACGGAAACAACCTCAGCGTTTCTTTAATGACCATCTCTAAATATTTCATTTCCTGCAAATCCTTATAAGTAGCAGGACGTGTGGGTTCGTTTAGAAATATTTCTTTAATTTCGGCGTAGGCTTTCTTCTGCACGTCAGGATTATTCGCTAGGCAAAAAAGTGTAAAGCTTATTGCCGAGGCTGTGGTATCGTGACCCTAAAAAAATACGTACATTTTGTAGTACCTAATTTAACTTTTTATAGTACCACTGGGCATAAAAAATTAAAATGTTGGTATGAGAATGTTCAAGATAATTTTCTGTAAAATCTGTAGTACCACTAACAAATGGTACTTTTATGATCTTGTTGTATTGAAATTGAGGAAAAAAATGGGTAGTACCACGATACAAAGCGGGTAGTAGCACGTTACACATATAGTACTATTTTAATTATGTTGTACCATAGATGAGGAATATATTTAAATTTAAGAATGCTCAAATTAATTTTGTGTTATAGTACCACAATATGCAATTTGTAGTTCTGTGATCTCGACGTTAAAGTCCGAAATACTTAAAATAATTCAGTGGTACCACAATACACATATAATGTACCATAATTGATTAATATATCGGAATATAATAATGCTCAAAATTATTTCCTGAAATATTTAGGTACTACAATACACAAATTGTATTTCTTTGCGCCATAACTTACACATTTGGAACTTATAAAGTAAAGAATTCTCCTTTTATGTGAATTTGTATAAAAAATCCTACCGCAAACATAAACGTATCGACTTCTTCCCTAATATCCCGATCGCTAAGAGGTTCTCCATCGATTGTAATTTGTAAGAGTTGGTCCAAAAACGCAGTGCGTTTTTTCAAACCGATTTCGTCCTGTTGCAAATCATTCTTTTTGTTGAGTAAAATCTCCCTGCGCTTCCTAATCACAGAATCGGTGTATTCGTGCAGAACTTTCAAAGCTTCCTTTTCAGTTTGATAGGTTTTTGAAAACCTGTACAAAAAATCGGTGTGCAAAAGAGGATTAAAAGTCCTCTCTTGTATTATCCTGCACATATCATGCACGCTTTTTACGTAAAGCGAAGTTTCGGCTTCGATTTGAGCGTTGACGGAGGTTCCCATGGCGGTTTCTAAAATAATTTTACACATTTCTATAGATTTAAAAAAAAATTTGCTAACAATTACCGCAGATTATGTCCAAAGTGCAAAGCGTCATGAAGTTGTAAATGTCGGTTGATCCTTTGTTGACTTCGCCCTTTAATTTTTGAATTAACAAATTTCCCGAGGAATTGAAAACGTCGATGAATTGTTCAAGGATTTGAAAATGAAACG
>JARJDX010068774.1:0-12292 GCA_030264735.1 Gymnusa sp. GC000175 | reverse complement strand
GCTGGATTACCTAATTACAAAAATATCTCGAAAAAGTTGGAGAAACAATTTTTAGAAGTGTATCCATCATTGGAGATTAATATCATAAAATTGTTTATTAAACAAAGAATATTTATTAGGATAAATTAACTAAATTTTAAATACAATGAAGCAAAAAAAAAATAAAACCATGAAAAGAAAAGTATTTCTTTAGTAAACACATTGTTTCCCTAAGTAAATCGTAATATTGATGGACCAATGACGTCACAAATACTGAATTTTTGCGCATGCGTTAAAACTGAAGTAACCTGTATAAAGAGTATGCTTTATGGACCTTGGCTGTACACTACCACGATAGAATTCATATGGGGGCGTTTCCTATAAAGCGTCTGACACCAGCTCTTCAAGAGCGGTATAGAGGCAGCCATTCGAAATAGGATATCTAAAGTGTTTTTTTTTTATTGTTGAAGACGAAAAATTGATAGAATTTCTATCAAAATTTTCGAGTTTGTATAATTAGACTGTTTAGTCTGAAAAATTATCTAAATAAATGCCGATTGATAAGTGTTGTAACATAATCTTCTTCTTGTTTCTTCAAAACAGATATTTTAGACAAATAGCGAGTGGTTCGGACCGCAGTTTAAGTATGCCTGAACCTTCTTGGTGTACAAGCTTGACCACATTATTTGGTACTGCACAAAATTTGTTGGTATTTTATTCTGGATCAACTAATAATAGAGATATCTAATGAAATACCTAAAGGTGTTCGCTGAAAGTTAATTAGAATAAGTTTCAGAAGTAGCAGGAGCGAAACACATGCTTCATTTAATAAAAATCTTAGTAAAATATCAGATCTAGCGATACTGCCATGATTTCAAATTAGTCGGAAGCTACGGAGATAGCGTATCGAATTTTAACAATTTTCGTATCTCAGCATCATATGAAAGGTTGTTCAGTAAATTGAAGCTCATAAAAATTATTTATGATATTCAATGAGTCAGGTACGAATTTGGCGAAATTTTCGATAGAAATATCAGTAGCAAAAGGCTTAAGTTACAAACATTTAATTACAATTTGCTCATATAAAAGCTTGGAATCCGAAATTATAAGTTTGGATTGGTAGATACCTACATTTTTCATTCTTTTTAATTTCCATTGTTTGTGATAGTTACACTTGCTTAGATATTTATGATGAATAAATCTGACAAAAATCATGTATTTACTTTTTTAGAAGCAAATTATAATTTTGGCACCAGTTTCCCTTACTGCGGCCCTGCCCTGTCTCTTACCGTTTTCGAGTTTCCCCTTATTCTTGACACCCTCTTTTCAATTTGTAAAACCACTTTTAGTAGTCGGCGTAGTGATTTATTTATTAATTTATTAACAAAATCAAGTAGCACTTTTGTTAATACAAAACATTTTGAATAAAAAAATAATGGCGATAATAAATATCGTTTATTTATATACAATGTAATAAATTTTGTAATTATGATGTAATATTGACTTTGGCAACAAGTAAAATGAAACTCTTTACACAATAAATCAATGAACTTTAAGAGAAAATGTTGTTATATCGTAATTGAGAATTCAACGACTGTTCTAAAATGAAAATAGAAAACTAATTGTTTTGGTTCTTCAATTTAATTTGTTTAGTGTGCCAAATACTTTAAGTACTTCTTCCCAGGACTAACGACTGTGTTTACCACACAGATTTATTGAAGTTAAAAGAAAGAATTAAAACTAATGAATGGTACAATAATGGTTAAGAATACGCGACTTTTTACTTTTTTGTGAATTCTTCAAATTACCACATCGTAGACTGTACGCTCATAGGGATACTGTAGGTAGCACGAAACAAAATTATATCGATTATATTCTGATAATCAAAAGGTGTCAGACAGCTTTCAAGAAACAAAAAACCACTCCCTGACTTAGGATCGGATCATAATCCCGTGATAGCGTCATTCAAAGTAGGCTTAAAGACCAGAAAGAGCAATAATAGTGGATATCTGAATGCTACAGAACGAGCTAGTACGTTTGCATGATCTGATCAGCCAAATAAAACACATATCACACAACATACAAACGATAGCCAAAGACCTAGAAATGCAGTGTATTATGAATTTGATGCATTTTAGGGCATGGCGTGCCGTCGCCTATGGTGCACGGTTACGATTCCCGATGAAATGTAGTGAAGATTGTGCCGAGTCCAATTCGCTTTTAATTTTTATTTTATATTTTATCTAAATAAGGTGACAATGAATCTTATGTTTTTTATTTATTGTTAAAGAGCCATTTTATAAACCTTACAGGCCCCAAGTCCGAAATAATTTTAAGGGCCTTATTTTTTTATATTTTATGAGTGCACTGTTACATTTTAATTATAAAATAAAATATTTAAAAAACAATTATGCGAAACTGGACCTTAGGACCGGGTTTAATTTTTTTTTATATAAACGGCCCTGATTTAGAGTTTAATATAAATATAGACGTCATTTATTAAAAAGTAGTGATCACGTGTATGTATAAATTTTTCCCGCTATGATTATGGGCGAAGTTTACGCTCAAAATAGGAAACCGATGGTTTTCCGCTAGGTAGCGTATCGCTTAGCTTGAATCGACTATACCGCGTATTTTATATTTGGGTAAATAATGTAATATATTATTAATATTTAACCATTAAATATCATTTAAATAAAAAGTTAGGTCATGATAATTTGATTAAACTTACCACATCACTGATGCTGGAGTCACAATCCCGATGGCTTAAGAAGTGTTTAACAATATCCACATGTCCATGTTCAGCTGCACACATAAGAGCTGTGCTTCCATCTTCATCCTGTATATTAATATCGGCCCCAGCTTCAAGAAGCATTGAAACCATATCTAATCTTCCATGACTTACTGCTAACATTAAAGCAGTTTGTCCATGTTGTTTGGCTCTGATATTTACATCAGACAAAGAGAACAATCGCCTTACAACGTTTGCATGTGTTTGTGATCTAACTTCCGCCAATGAAACAAGCATGACACTAGTGTATCCAGCTTTATTTTGTTTGTTTATGTTGCATACTTTAGAATCTAAAAGTATGGAGACTACATCAAAATTTCCGTGGGAGACAGCATAATGCATTGCAGTATTTCCACTTGCGTCAACCATATTGACGATATATTCAAGAAGGGACGAGGATAGATCTTCAAAACAGTCTAAGTAATCTTCTATGTCTAAGGGATCAGCCTGTACAATACTTGAAATTCTAAACCATTCTTCTTCAATAATTGCGTTAGCGTTCTTCAACTGACCTCGAAGATCGCGCCCGTGATTTTTTTGAAGAGAATCATTAAGTACCTTCATTGCGGCTTGCATCTCTTTACTTGGAACACACCTAAATATGTAAACGTTTTAATTATTATTAACATATAATTATTGTATATCGGTTACTTTCGGCGTGGAGAAGAAGGTTGGCACAAGGAGCTTTCTGAAACGGTCGGGATTTTATCACTTTCAGAGGTAATTTGATGGGATTGATCTCCATTTTCAGCGTTTTTCGACACCTCCGGTATTTTATACTTTTGTTTTACTTTTTCGAATGAACTTGTTACTTCAGCTGTTATCGTTTTTGAGGCGGCTAATTCTAATGCAGATAACCTATAAATAAATCATTCAATAAATTTCTTAAACTAATTAAAGATTACAATGTATTTATCTATGCAACGTTCAACAAAATACCTGGTAGATAAAATATGTTGACGCATGTATGAAATACTATCATTTTGTATATTACTGATCATCCGGTATTCATTTAACCGATCTCAAAATATAACTTTAGTCATAACTGATAGAAGCACACAAAAATATTTTGCGCTGTTAACCTGCGACAACCAGCTTTGTTTTGATCTGCTATCGACTTATTTCATTCAAGTAAAGCGCTTGCGCTCAAACATTAAAACCCTGACCTAACCCTAATTTGACCTATATTACCAGATATATCTACAATATCTACATTTACAATTGTCATGCTCGTTTACATTCTCCAAAAAAAAGTAGGTAATTGGGTTAAAATTTATTATATTCTTATTTAAATCACCATTATGTTCAGACAATTTCTTTTTGCTTTCACCCCTGCTTCAAATATTAAATAATTTTATTTCGTCTTTAATATAAATAGAACTTTTTTACTTGAATTAAAGCGATCTGTTAATTATATTATATGAAAATTATTTCCGAAAATTTCAAGACTTTTAATAAATTATATTTATTTTAAGTCGCGTAAACTGATTTGTTGTCCAAAGTTTTGCTTGTCATTAGATGGAGGATTATCAAAGCTTTGGATAAATGTTGCGTCATTTACTGTGTGATTTGTAAAGCCTATATACTGTTCGAAAATTAGTGGCGATGATAATTTAATAAGAAATTTTTTTTTCACGTAGGACTAGTGTTTTAATGATTTAAACTACGGTATAGACGTAGACTACAGAGCATGTTTAGAGTAAAACGAGGCTAACGAACACGTGCAAAGCATACCCCTTTTCTATATGAGTGTATGAGGGAATCCTTGTTAGGGGAGCTCTTATTTATATGAGCAGCATAAGAGAGGCACCTGCAGGAATGACTGGGATCCAAGTGCAAAGACCTATCGAATTTTATAATAAAAAGTTTTAAAAACAATTTAAAACTATAATAAAGAAATATTATGGTAAAACGCTCTTCCCTAGTACAACTATACAAGTCTGTTGGTGATTTACGCTACGCATCGTAGGAAAATCAGAGTGACAAAACCTTAAAACTTGCTCCCACGTCTCGTATTTGCCATATTTCTGTACCTGCCGAAACCGGGACAGTACGAAGAAGATAAATGCCTTTCAGATTTAAAGCTAGCGACGCATGCTTTGGATTCCGACACCTTGTAATCCAGAAAGGACTGTCAACAATCTGCGGACACATACCAAAACGAGAAGGAGACAACCTGGTAAGATAGATTATAACAGGAGAAATTGACGTCCGGAGAGGCAGAGGTCGGTTACCATTGAGAATAAAATTGAGTAGTCTATCGGCGGTTTCTTTTTGACTCATTAACTAGAATACAGGACCGAGTGGACTGAAAGAACCAAAATGGGAGAAGATAAAGAACCTTAGGACCACGATGAAGAAGATTTCCAAATTTTGCTCAAAGATAAATTTGAGGTTGTCCTGATCCAGGTTTACTGTTTATAAAATTAGAGAAGAGAATAGATATTAGCAGATGCGCATTATGTCATACATTCTTTCAATGACGTACATTGGATGATCACAGTATAAATGCATAACTCTATAATTCTGTTCTACAATAATAAAACATTGAACTTCAAATTTTTAATTTACATTCTGCCTTGTACTTTTCTATTTTTACCAAGTAGATATAGGTTTGCCTCTGGAGTTCTGGAGGATGACCTTCTGGCAAGAGCACTTAGGCCTCAATAGGCCTTTCGTGCTCCCTCAGTGCGGAGTGCTCCCGTCTGCGCTCATTATTCCGTCATTCACCCAGCCACCTCAATGGTGGACGAAGGACAGCGGGAGGAAGGGTTAGCCTCGGATCTTACAAATATTTTAGGTAGCGTAACTTTTTTTTTAGAAAATAGTAATTATAAACTCTTTCTGCCACTATAAAGCAGGATCAAGACAGTAGCAATTTGGAGGTGGTTCGCGTTCTCGAGCATCCAAATTATCAAATCACGAGCCGATTGTGTGCAGGGACGCGGCGTATCAACCAAAGTCGTTTTTTGACGGAACATTAAAAGGTGTTACTATCTTTGGCTCCCAGCTCAATGGACGGCGTTACGAACTGAGCGTAGTAACACACGTATACAGTAAAAGGTTTGAGGATCATTTCATGGTCCAGTTGTGGACTTTCCTTTACAATTGACAAAATGGTCAATATGTCGGTCAAATTATCATTTAAAAAAACACGCATAGATTATTTGTTAAATATTTTATGTTGTAAATTTTTTTCATCGGCGTCTTTAACCTAAACCTAAACCACACATCCCGTGACATTGTAATCTGTAAGACTATATTAACGTGTAATACTTATAGAGGGCGCTTTAAAAAGGAACAAATATCCAAAGTTGTAATCTGCATACCGCCCGTTCCTAATCTATATAAAAGATTCTTGTGTGTGTATAATTATCTTTGGGTCTATTTGTCAAAATCAAAAAATAAAGGAAGCAAATTGACTATCGCCCTTCTTACGTAGATAAAGCAAAACAATATTTTTGTACTGCGAAATAATGGTATATTTGTTTTTTTTGTGGATAAAAAAATAAGGGAGTTATTGACTCCTATTTTGTGCACCACCCGGTATATTTTTTCAATAAAATATTATTTTTTTACTGAAACTACATTAGCATTATGATTTTTTTAGAAGCCTAAGACTTCCATCTCCGATAATATGGAAAAAATTAAGCTCCACGCGTCAATATTAGTAAACCTATATTAACTACCTGCTTATTTGTAATACCAGTGCCAATGATACAACGAAGATCCATAGGAATGAGAGAAAACCAAAGATAGATAGAGGTTCCTATTTAATTTATTACTAACAGCAACAGGTTAACCCAGCTTAGCACGGATATTTTTCCCTGTTATATTGACGGCATTACTGTATGCCAAATTTTATCTCGCCTACCCAAGTTTTAAATTCCAGACGTACACACAAATTTTCTATTTGAAAAAAAATCTCTTCTAAACCAATATTTTCTTAAATATTTTATATTGTTTTACAAATACATAATTAAAATATTTATTTATAAAATAAATGTCGGTAAAAAAAAAATATTTGTTATTTGTTACGACACGCTTGGAGAATACACGCTTTTCTAATTAGACTGCCTATGAAATTAATATGCTTTAAGTAAATTTAAACCTTTAAACGAATCATAATCCCGCTGCAATTTAACATTCCGCATGTGGATACAGATTATTAAGTAAAATAAATAACTCACCCTGTAGGAGACTTTTCAGCAGCCGGTATTTTTGTGTAAGTATCCTGGCGTTTAAATTTTCTATTTTCAACAGGTGTGGTGGGTATTTGTAGCCGTGGTATTCTGGATGGTGTCACCGACTCGTCTTTTTTTACAACCTCCTCGTTTTCTTTGTTGCACTTGGCACACGGGCTTTCTTTATTAGACACATAGTCAGTGTTGCATGCAACCTCCATAGTTTTAGCTTTCTTTTCTACAGACTCGCAAGACTTATGTTTCATCACCGGCCCCAAACCGATTGTATCTGTACATTTTGTATGGATAACAGGGCCCAGACCATGGGTATCAGTACTTTTAGAAATAATTTTAGGTCCTAGGCCAGAAGTATCAGTACTTTTTGTCTGAGCATTACTTTCATATTGTGTAATTTTATTGGTTTGTATTATTTCGTGTTGACTGTGTTTCGATGCAGTGTTAATTTCTGACTGGGAAGACTTATGCCGTACATAATTTTGTTCAAACTGGCAACCAATCGATCTTGTGCCTGTATGATTCAACTTTTCTTCGCCAAAGTGGAATGATTTACTTCTAGGCACGGATAAGGATGCCAACGAAATGTTCTGATCTATTTGTTTCCCTTTCAAAATATCGCTTGTGCCTATAGCAACAGTATTACGAGTTACATTGCATTTTACGCAGAATGTGTCGTCAATAGTGTTATCTGAAGTGCCCACGGATAAAGTATCAATGGTGCATTGCGAGGATTTACTAAGCGTATTAACAGTTGCATCTACAGAAATTTCAACAAACTTTTTATTGTCTTCTGTTTGTTGTGATATATCTTTTGTGATTGTTTTTATTTCGGGAACGATAGGAGTTTGCACATATGCTTCTTTTTTTTCTCTAGGAAATATGGTTTGGGTACCCTTTTGAACAAGTATTTTATTTTCATGTGCACCGTAATCTGCTCCATTTAAAAATATGTTTTTTTCTGCGTACCACCTATCAACATGCGGGCGACTGTCTGGTAAAGTTGTCGTTGATACCGTTTTAGTATGTGGTGCTTGATGTCCGACACCTACATTTCTAGTAAGTACACCTGCCATAACTCCAAAGTCCCTGCGTGGCGGAGGCGGCGGTGGTTGTTTTTTAGAAACATTATCAATTGAATCACTATTTGAAAATGAAGCGGAACGATTTCGCGAATATGTAGTGTATTGATTAATTAAATAATTTGAATTTAACCTATTTAATTTGGATTCTTCTTCAGTTTGTAATTGTAAAATTAGCTGTCTGTTTTCTTCTTTTAAAGAAGTTAACTGCGCCTAATTTAGAATAAAGAAAATTATATTTTTAAACATTCGTAATTATAAACCACAGGAAACATCTTTTTGTCTGAATATTTATGTAGTAAAGTACCTGTAACGAAGGGAGCATTTTAACCATTTCCTCTAATTCTTTGGTCCTTTCTAAACTAAGAGCCATTTGTTCCCTTATATTTTGTAAAGCTAATGGACTGAGTCCACACGATTCGATGCTGACATTATCGAAATCCCTGCCACCGGGTCCATCTCCTGTAGAACGTAATATAGTCATGCTGGAGCTAGATGTGCTCGTAAAAGACATCGACGAAACAGATGGTACCCGCCAAATAATTTCTGCTTATACCAAACAAAAACACTGACGCTACATGTTATCTATCTTACACTATCATGATTCTCGATAAAATACCAACAAATATTTACAGATATAATTGATATCTCACAGTCAAACCATAACAAGCACAAAAACATAACTAAAATTGACCGCGGAAACTAAAAGCAAATATATTAAAGCACCAACAGCAATTAGAGTAAAAAAGGATTAACCTAGAAATTCGGTTTTAATTTTGCTTGTACTAATATTGAATGCTTATTACAAGCAACAGGTAAACTAAACAAAAAAGAAAGAGTGTAGTAACAATAGCGCACGCGCATTTCAAGAATAAGGTAATTGTTAAGCTCCAGTGCACATCCCGTCGTGTACCATGTCCCGTACAATGCCCTATTTAAATATTAACAACGACCAATTAGTTAAAATAAATTAGTCCATTACCTGAAACAGCTGTCACATCAGGCAAATTATTAGAAAGTTTATTTTTAGATCGCTGCAAAGTCCTTTCAAAATCAGATACTACATCATTTAGTGCATCTTGAATTAAGGGGGATCTAGCCACATCTCTAATTGGAGGCAACGGAGGCTCCTTTTGTGAAATTAAAGGTGAAGCTAATCCCAATAGCACTTCCATTGACTGTCTTTGCCTTCTTCTATCTTTGCGACGCTTGATAGACCCCGACCTTTCCACTTGTTGCCCAATAGACTCGCAATATCGCACGAAATCTAAATCGATGTGATACCCATACGGACAACAATTACATTGATACCAAGCATACCCTAACAATACAATATTTATGTATTATTTATTAAAAAAATATATAATCAACTTACCATTTTCGTTCGTTTGAGAGAATGACATTTTGAAAGCTTTAAGGCGGAATTCGAATTAACTATAATAAAAAGAAATTATTATTATAATTTGTTGTTTATTAATCTTAAAGAAGTCATTTTTTAGCAAAAAAAAAACCTTTTAAGCAACGACTAATTAACAGTGAGCTAATAAAGTATTAGGTACCTATATAAATTTTATCCCTCTAAAGTCTAAAATATCTCACGTTCTATCAATCCATAAAATCGAAAGAGGCCACTAAGTTTATCAATAATCCTGTCTACAAAAAATGGTATTCACACCAGGGGTGAAACACGACACGTAAAAATCGCTTATGAAAAATACGCAGTGATAAAAGCTACCGACATAAATTCTCATGAAAACAGCGCACAATATATAATAATATAGCACATATAATTAATGAAGAGATTTTTTGCTTTTACAGAAATTTTACGACCATCAGGTTTGTTTTAGTACAATTGCCCTCTGGTCAAACCCCCCTGGATAGTAATTGTCCAGGTGGTTTTTTGATTTAGGGTAAATGTCCTGGGTGTTAACCCAGGGTAATTTTAGTTACGATCAGGTTTGTGTAGAAGTACAAAAGCGTTTTAAATTACATATTCAAGAAATCTTACAAAATACCACAAGAAATTTGTAAGACATATTTAGATGTTGTTTAATGGTTAACGGAGAACATTTTGAACGTAAAATAAATTTAGTTGCACTAAGTAAATGCTTTTTACTTTATCATAAAACATTGTAATCGTCAAAAAATAAAAGTTGAGATTTTAGTGTCAATACACCTTTTAGAGTCCCCTGAACAAGAATTGAACAAAATTAAAAAATGGCTGTGTGGATGTATATGTGTGTGTGGCGCGTTTTTGTGCTTCTCAAAAACTATTAAAGATATTATCACAAAAATTTATATTTAAGCTTTTAACAATAATTGGAGAAGCCCAGTTACTTTTGGCTGAAATCCACCAACCGGAGATGGTAGTTTATTAAAAAAAAAACAGAGTACAAAAGTGTCTAGAACTAAATTTGAAACAAACTCTGTTTTCATTATTTCAAAATTTTACACTTTAAAAACTCATTGTATGATAAAGTCAGGTGGCGACCACATCAGATTTTTTTACATAAAACTGGTGAGTAAGTTTTATTTAATAAACAGTTTTTCAATTTTTCCCACAAAGAAAAAAAAATGAATAATTTTAAAATGTCAAAAATTGATTACTGCGCCATTAATAAAAAAAATTGTCATTTAAATTTCTGGTTAAACCAGAAGTGGTTTATTACTAAAATAATAAAATAACTTTACCCAATTAAATTTTTTTTTTTTAAATGACACTTCCCTTGACTAAATTTAACCAAAACGTGATACAAATGATAAATATGAAATTCTGTAGTGATATCTTTAATAGTTTTTGAGAAAACTTGCCCACAAATATGTATATGCATACATTTTCTTAATTTGAGTCAATTCTTGTTCCAGTTTCCCCAAAAGATGTTTTTCCACTAAAATTTCAAACTCTTTTTGATGATTACAATTCTTTATCTTACTACCGTGATCCTAATACTTTCGCTTCACGGGAAAGTAAAAAGTTATTCAGTTTTCTCTTTCATTTAGAAGCGGTTTTCGACAAAACTTTTTATACAACCCTAAGCACGTTCTCTTGAGTTCACGCACGCCAAACACCCTTTTAATCGCAGATATGAAAATATTTTCTTTCCGACAAACCTACAGGCACACAGAAGAGGTATCCGGATACCACCCAGAAACAAGAAATGAAAAAAAATCGCAATGAATAAAAATAAACTGTTTATTTAAGCGTATTATGATTTTTGAAAAAGCTCATAATTAATGGTTAGTTAATTTAAAACTTTATGAAATAAAAATAAGGGATCTTTTGTCCAAAATACTTAATAATTTTACTGTTTTTTTTTTTTCATGATATCTCGAAAAATTCCATACCCATTTTAAATTCGTTTCGTAGTTTTAAAACCAATTTATTTGGCTACAAAATGAGTTCTTCTGAGGACAATTTAATTTAAAATTAGGAGAGATACGGGCATTTTCCTTTGCTTGATCTACGCATCGTCAAAAAAACCAAAATAAAAGTTCGTTTCACTTTCAATTATTTTGGGAGGTAAAAATGGTAAAAATTTAAAATCCCTTTCAATAACGTTTCTCCAATCGCTTAAAATTATATTTTCTCCATAAAATGTGGGTTGCATATTACAAAAATGAAATGTATTTTGAATTTCACACTTTTTATATGTCTCTGGAAATATTAAAGATATTTGAGACGTTTGGCTTTACAAAATCAATAATTAATATTTATTCATATATTTTTTGGCATAATTAAAAATATATAAAAAAAATCTGATGTGGTCACTGTTAAACAAAATGAATGGTGCCATTTGAGAAACATACGCACTTCCGGTTACGCATAAAGCGAAAAAAATATTTGATAGTGCATTGTTTCAATAAAAACTTCATGTAAAATCAGATTCTGCAATGAAAAAATGGTGGTGTGGTCACCTCACGACTTTCATTTACTAATTTCAGATGTTTTTTGGGTTAACTATCATATTTAAAGATGCATGTTGGCAATAAAAATTCAATTATTGACGTTTATCACTTTTGACGGGTAGTTAACCCTATTATATTTATTGTCAGATGATCAAATGACATTACGTCTCTGCAACTTGATATGAATATGAATAATTTACACTGACAATGTTGCATGGCAACAGAAAACAATGAGTTCTTAAAATGTTAAATTTTGAAAAAATGATAAGAACAAAATTTGTGTAAAATTTATTTTTACACACTTTTGTACTCTTATGTTTTTTTCATAAACTCAA
>JARJDX010068761.1:0-10111 GCA_030264735.1 Gymnusa sp. GC000175 | reverse complement strand
GAGATTGAATGGGCTCTATATACTAGAGAATTTATGACTGATAATTTTTGGGAGGGATGATGATGTGAGTTCCCATTTAAGTAACGATCTGTGTGGGTGGGTTTCCTGTAAACTGTATGTATAACGTTGGCGACAACCAATAAAAATACGCGACTTAAACCCGAAAGTAAGAAAACTTACATCATGTACTGGTTTCTCTGGTTTAATCGCTCTATTTGTTATAATGTAGACTATTGTGGACGTTGCTCCCCTGCTCTTCTGTGATTCTATATTGAGGTGTGTGTTTAAAGTTTGTACTCTTAATTCTTAGTTCTTGGAGGGCGCAGAATTCGACGAGCATCCACCTTCAATCGTTCATAGTTTCTTCATTGTGTACGTTCTTGATTTCTGGTATAATCTCATTCCCTACTCGCCTGTTATTATTATTATGCTTTCTTGTTGAGGTGTAATTTCTATTAGCAGTTGCAGTTGTTCGTAGAAGTCTTGCACTAACCTACAGTGTCTAGTGCGTAGACCTACACTCTGCGAGTTTACCCAATTTCGGGGTGATTCCATGCTTGGGTTCTATGAATATGTTTGTTGTTTTACATGGGGTACGTTGCTAGCCCTCAAACCCTCCTACTTTATTCAGACTGGGGACCGGCAATAACGTCGTTTGGGCTCGAGTCAATTTTGTGACAGAATATAATTGGTCAAAAAATATCGCGTTATATTCGGTAGTTAATTATAGGAATCAAATAATTATTGCAATACATAAAAAATTGTTTCCTTCTTGGTTTCTCTCCGACTGATCAGAAGCCGTAATATCTTAAAAAAATATATTTTTTTAAAACTACGATTAAATTTTTTTTCTTGCTGATTAATTCAGGCAAATTAATTTTCTAATTTATTATTACAGATTTTTTTTTTATTTAAACAATAAATTTTTTTTGATGATTTAAGTAAGATAGAAAGGTAAATGTGTTTAATTTTTTATTGTTATCACGGTTTAAAGCACACATAAAACAATTCAAATCCAAATTTCGTGCACGCCATTCATAAATTACATTAACTATGTAAATTTTGCAACAATATTATTTATATTTCTAGAAGCCACTTAAATTGTACGAATTTAGGGAGTTGATAGAAGTTTTGTATATTGACCTAACACATTCAACTATTATGTGTTGAGAAAATCAATCGTAACTCTAGAATAATGTGAACTAGTTTGCTAATTCCAAGTCATAAGTGCATATAAAATCCTTGCTAATATATGAATTTTAATTAAAACTGTAAAATATTAACGCACGCGCGCGGTAATTATTTTAGTAAAAAATTTTGTAGGCGATTAAATTAGATCATAATTAAAATCAATAATTTTGGGTATGGCAATGATGTCTTGAATTTTATTTCATTTTACCTTGAATTTTCTTTTATTGATCTTACCGTTTGCTATGGTTTGTTGGTAATTTATAAGAGAATTTGTGTTATAATTATTTATAATAATATATTCACAAAATGAGAGAAATAGAAATGGATTTGCATTTAATAAAAAAATTACAATAAATGACCTTCATTTTACTATTACAATTTATTAGCTTTTAATTAAAATCATGTAAAAATGATTAATATTTTTCAATTTTAACACAAAAGATATCTCAGTGTATTTTTATTGAATGTTAATAACATTTATATTAGATTCGATTTATTTTTAAAACTTTTTTGTAATGTGAGGTTACGTTCTGACCCATATAAAGCTTTATAAAAATATTAATACGAAACATATATAATTAATAACGTTTTTATTTAACGGCAAAGGTTTTAAATTTTTTTGTTTTCTGGTATTAGTTTCCTAAAATTGCGTTTCCTGAAACTAAAGGCTTTAAAATATGATCATATAACATCATAAATTTAAAAAACTGCCTGGGAAAGGGATGAGATCTAAAACAAATTATAATTTGTAAGAATGTACTTTCAAGGAAAAAAATTAACAATTTTCTGGTCCCTTAAAGCTCCAATTCAACTTGGTGACCATAAAAACCCGTGAAAATCATGGAAATAAAAAAGGAGCAATAAAATTTAAAAGCTTCAAAAGCTGCAGGATAACATCAGATGTTTTATTAAATTGCCTCGAAAAGGAATGAAATATAAAAAAATCCAGTCTTTTCCAAGAATATACTAAGAAAAGGAAACACCAATTTCTCTTTCTTCTCTTCGTTTATCCTTTTTGCAGATGAGTCGTGATCGTGGTTCATTCGCGTTTCTTACAATGTCGCGCCTTTCCCTGTTCCTAGACTCTCTTACTGCTTGTAAAACATTTTGGTTCGTTGCCCACTTGATAAGTCAACTTTTTGAGCGATCGTCCTCTTGGTTTAGCAGGCTGTTTGAGATAGTCTGTAGGGTTTGTTTATTTATTGGTTCTTCTGGCTGTCCAGGGTACATATAGCATTCTTCACCAGCACCATATTTGCACCACCTGCCTTGTGCCTTTGGTGTACATGATTTAACCCCATATAGTAGTATTAGGAAAACTAATGTTTTCATTATTTTCTTCCTCGTGTTTAGACTTAGATCGGAATCTGCGCATATTTTGTGCAGTTTCCTTGCAGTTTTTCTGCTCATTTCACATCTTCCATTTTTTATGCATCCTCTTGTGTTTATAATATGTGCCCCCAAATATGTGTATTAGGTAACGATTTCATATCATTTTATGTGTTCTGTCGGATTATTATTTGCTCGATCTATGTTTTCGTTTTATTCATGACTACATCTCATGTTAATTTTCTAGTACTCTTCTCAATATGTACTCTGTGCATAAATATCATTTCCCATTAAAACTCGTAAAATCAAGAGAAGAAAAACAACCAAAGAGGGTAATTATTCCCAATAGATTCCATGATATGTCCTGTTAAGACGAGATCTGAAATGAACAACCTCGAAATAGGATGAAATTTATAATAATCCTAAGAATACACAAAGGATAAAACAACATGCCAGTTCCATAAAGCACCACTACAACTTGATCCACCATTAAATCAAAGAACAAAAAAAAACATTTAAAAATAAGGCTAATTTCAGAACGGCTATTAGATATAACCAGATAAGGTCAGAAATCTAAAAAATGCCTTGAAAGGGAATGATATTAAAAACAATACAATCGCTCCCAAAAAGGTATTAAGAGAAAACAGAAATTTACCAGCACTACTACAATTTGTTCCACCATAAACCTGTCCAGAAGGCTTGATAACATACGCTAATTTAATATCAGAAACCTTAAAAGAACTGGCTCGAAAAATGAGATTTATATCAGTTCGACCATTTCCATAAATAAACTTAGATGAAGAAGAAACAATGACTTGTCAATTCCCTAAAGCACCACTACAACTTGTTCTACCATTAAAACCTGCAAAAATAAAGAAAAAGAAAAAACAAACAAAAAATTGTTCAAAACGCTCTAGGGTAGACCGAACACGAAACGACCTATCGGAAGGCCACCCAAACGATGGCACGAGAGCTGGACGTCAAGATCGCAGGAGTTATTCCAAGGCCAAAAATATGGAAAAAACAGGGCTCTAGGATAACATGGGAAATAGTCATTCCGTTTTGGTCTGGTGGAGAATTTTATAAAATTTTTATTTAATGCAAGTCTAGATACGGAAATACATATCAATGGGAAGTATTGCAAACACAACTGCTCGCACACCTAATAGAAACATCAACCCATTGATCGATTAGCCTGCTTTCCTTGAAGAAAGAACTTGATTACTTCACATTATTTTGTCGTAGCGAAGACCAAAGCAAAGTAAAATATCCGCATATTATGTACTAAATTGAACCAATTTAATCCCTGAAGAGCTTATTTTGTAGACAAATGGCCATGAAAAGAAAATTGAATTTGGTTTAGAAGTTTTCAAGATGTTAAAAAAACTGTAAAAAAAATTTTTTTTGTACAAGTTTAAAAAATCAAGTAAAAATTTCCAAAAATCGGACAAATAACGTTTTTTAGTAATCAGCGACCATAAATTAGGCTTTTCTTCGTTCGTTTTTAATACGGAGCGCTATCAACACTGGTCATTCGTTGGTGAGAATTTTTGGCCGGATTCAGTGTATTTTGTGACCATTAGAAACACTTTGAATACTTGGCAAATTTTTGTCAAACTTTCAAAATAATTACTTGATGCATTGTACACTCGACGAGATTAGTAAAAACAAAACGTAAATGAGCCTTAAGAATATAAAATAATTAACAAAACATTAAATTTACATTACAGTTTAAACAAACCTGTCACATCAGAGGTGATTTTCGCTTCTTCTTTGCAAAATACCTGAATCAAAAAGAAGTAAAATTACCGAAAGAAGTAATCTCAACGAGTGTACGAGAATAGTGTCAAAAGAGTGTCTTATTGAGTTATTTAAAATTAACGGCACAAAAATTTAAATTAGACAAAAGTTAACACGAACACGTAAGTGTAAATCGATGTAAATTGTCTTACTTTTGGGTTTAAAAACTTGTAATTTTAGGTCGCGTTTTGCTCGCCATTGCAGACACATAACTAAAAATCTTCATTCAAGTGAAGGAGCTAATATACTCTTCGAAAATTAATGGGGTTGATAATTTAGAACGAGCAATAGGATGTCCATCATCACGATTTTATTATTTTATACGAGGATCTTTACAAATCCAAATCGCTTCGCAAACTTACTGTAATTTAAAATAAGGATCAATGTAGCGGTGCTCGAAGAGACAAAAAAGAAAGGAAGTGGAAACTAAAGGAGAGTATATCTACATATACACAAAGCAATGGTTCTTTGGGTTAAAGTGAATAGTTCGCGAGTACGAGCTACGACCTTGTTGACATGTTTGTATTGGTAGGTTGATGCTGCTGAATCACACGTCAGAATTCGTGTGATTTGGATACGCCATAATGATGGCTTGAATCCAAAGATCCATTGATACACGTTTATATAGTGGAGTATGGAAGAGCAGTAGAGCAAGCAGGGGTGTATTATTACTAATAAATAAAAAAATTCAGTTGAAACTTATGAACGAAACGATACACGAAAGAATAGCCACAGCCAAACTAACCACCAAAGGGCATAGATCCATAATAGTAGAATATAGTTCGTAACTCATAAAAGATGGCAAAAACTCACTCGAAAAGCTAGGAAACTAACGGGAAATTATTTTAGTTGAAGATTTTAATGCCATAGTTAATAGTGTAATTGGGATATATGGCCAAGAAGTTCTCAATAACAACTGAAGTATGCAAACAACATTAACAAGACAACCATAAGTACATATGACACAAGGACACAAGTGAGATAAGATATGCATTACCGAGTATATTATAGTAAAACAAGCCATCAATCAAATGGATGATCAAAGAGCATAAAGAAGTATGGAATGCAGTTCAAACCATTAAACTGTAATCACAAATTTCCAAGTTGCGTTTAACATCGCTCTAAATATACAAACATTGAAAAAGAAAACGGAAAACAAGGTAAAAACGAAGAGAACATGGAAGGGCTATATAAACCAGCATTAAATTTTTTTATCAGGACAGATTAAACCAGTAGCTGAAATAATACATTCACTACGCTCGGCAGCGCAAGAAGCTCTTGATCTAAAAATTTTACCTAAAAATAAGTAAAACAACAGTATGACGTTGGCGAGAGTATAAGAACAGAGAAATGGCCAAGCACGAAAAACCAAACTGACAAATTAGAATACAAACAGGAACAGATTAAATTTAGAAATATAACAAACTAAGAGATTGAATGGCAAGCTAGATTTTGAACGGGTAACCACATATTTAGCTTAACCCAGTTAAACGAAAAAAAAGATAGCTACAAACAGAACAGAACAGAAAAATATCTACTATTCATGAATCTAACAAGAGCCTATGACACTATTCCCGTCCAAAAGTTTGGAAAAAACTAAAAAGATCTAGAATTGATAGTAACAGCAACCAAACAACTATATAATAAATGAACATCCATGGTCAAAATAGGATTAAATATGTCACAGAGCTACTCACAAATAAACTTCGACAAGGATGCTGTCTATATAGCACGCTTTTTAAAATCTACCTCAATGAAGCCATAGGAGACAGGAAAAGGGCATGCAAGTAGATAACTTAGTTTTTGAGAATAACCAAGAGGTTGCTTAAGACAAAACAGACTTAAAGTTTATGATAAGAAGGTTGTTTAAAAAAAATATAAAGAATGGGAACCAGCGGCGAATCTCGCAAGGACCAAACACCTATACATCGGGTGCGATACGAAAGACGAAAAAAACACACCAAAAAGAACATGTGCTGAATATACATGCTTGAGAATAAAAGTCGAAAGAGAAGGTGGCACAAAAAAGGGAATGTTCCAAAAGTATCTCCCCTGGTAGAAACCACCATATATAAAAGCGTAGCCATATACGGATGTGAATCTTGGCAAATCACAAAAAAATGAAACAAAAACACATATTTCTCAAAGTGGACTTCTGGCGAAGAATTGTATAAAAGTTCACAATGGAGAGATTACCAAACGCAAAACAAATAGAAAAAGCATGCAAGTAAAGAGAGCGGCAGTGGAAGAAATTGGAAAGACAATTGTTGTGGTACGCACACGTTGAGAAAATTGGCAATGATGAACTCCCTAAACAAATGATGTACTTGGTCAGCAGAAAAGAGAAAAGACTCAAGATGACGTAAATAACCGGAATAAGGAAAGCCATGTCAGAGCGAAGCCTTTAACCAGAGGATTGGTGATAGAGAGTACGAACCAGAAGGCAGAACGCTATGAACCCAAATATTTTAAAATTACCAACTTCGAACAGTACATATGCTACCTTACTTCAGTTTTGTTAAGCTCGAAATTTTAAGTTAAATTAATTGGTTTTTGACAACATTTCACTTGTCATTGCCGGGAACATTCTCAAGTGCTTAAACTTATCAATCAGACGAATGACGCAACTTAAACCCGAAAGTAATACAATTTACACAACTTTTTAACGAAATAATGTCGGGAGCACATATTTATGCTATGATTACGAACACAATTACACAATTTATGTAATAATATGTCATAGTATTTTCTCCCAAAGAAACATATTTCAAATGTTTGTACATTGTTTTTAAATCGATCGATCTTTAGTTATTTAATGAAAATAAAATTAAACTTTTATTACTTTTGGTTTAAGCACCCATATTTTCCAAGTAAACGTTACGAACAACGTAAGCAATAGGTTTGTATTGATAGTTACCAATCAAAGTATTTCGGTGTTTAAATAACCTTTAAGTTATTTAAAAACACGATCCTAACTAAAGGTTCCCTCACACTATCAATTTTATTGATGAATAAGAGTGATGGCGTTTTATTGATTTATAAATTAACCATGTAAGGACAAATATTGTCAAAAATAGATGGTTTATTGCTAGCATAAGACAAAATTACAGTGATGTTGACCCGGAGAAATTTATTTATGGTAGGGAAGATAGACGGGTAATACTTAGGGACGACTAGGAAAAAAGAATGTCATGGAAGAAAGATCTATAAGAAATAATAAATAACAAGGAAGGAAGAAAGAAAAGAAAGTAATAATGATAACAAAGAAAGAACGGCAAGAAAGACAACAGTCAAAGAAGAAAAAACGACCAGAAATGAATGCCATAAAAAAAGGAAGAACGACAAGAAATAAAGAGTGATAAAACGAGGATGAAGACGAGGATTAAAGAATGAAAAGTAATGAAGAACGATAAGAAAGGAAGCAAAAATCATCCCTCCTTTCCGTCAGCAAATATAAAGTCGCAATAACGCTTATATGATGAAAGAGACAACATAAATAATTTAAATTTTACTACCCTAAAGATTTTTGTTATAAACCAAAAGCCCGAAAAATGATCGCTAAACTAACAGTCTCCGGGTCAAACTAACAATGTTGACAACCATATTTATTGACAATATTTATACTCACACGGTTAATATTATTGAACAATAACATTAATAGTGTGAGGGAGCCTTAACCCTAACTTAACCATTAATAAAAAAAATCTCATGGTATATTACGTTGTCTGGTAATTATTAATACAAGCTAATTTATCAATTTGATCGTAACATACACTTTCCTTAAATACCCAAAGGACCACAACAAGGTCGACTTTAATTTCGGATTTTTATTTTATAGTTAAATAAAAATATTATTACATGGAGCTCAAAATATTGTAAGAATCCAGTTAAAAATTTTGTACAAAACAATTCCAAAGTAAATATTTAATAAGCATAGCATATTAATCAAAGAATTTTGATACAAACAGTTTGTTCTTGCATATTAATTAAAGCCAATTTATGAGATTAAAAGCTAGTAGAATTTTCATATGAATTGAGTCACGTAAATGTGCAATGCAAATAGCAAATACTATTTTCATGTTTCTGCATGCAAGTATAATTTCATATAAATTATTAATTATAATAATTGGTTTGTAGTTAAATTGATTGGATGGATGTAATAAATAATTAAATATTGTGTGTTTGATTAAAAAGGACATGTGATTGAAATATATTCGTCAAATATTCATATACTCGTCACGTTATTTCAGTAGAAGCTATGATTGGATAACCAGGAAATTTAATAAAATGATTTCTGATTAAATATAATTTGCAATTAATTAATCATTGTTAATAATTTTAATTAATTATTATTTGTTTAATTAAAAAATTCAAATCATTTTATTTTTCTAGGTTTGCTGTATATAGATTAATTGATAATTAAAAAATATTTTTGATCGCTACACATTATTATTAAAAAAATTGGTTTGAAATTTAAAATTCATGAATGATCTTTAAAAATCGTAAATGATCTTTAAAATAATCGAATGATCTTTTACTTATTATTTTGAACATTATAAATGAACTTTGATGTTTGTAATTAATTTATTCAAAAGATATTTAAAAAAGTGATGATACTCAATAAAATAATTAATGAACTTTATAAATAACAGTTGATCTTTTCGAATAAAAATTGAAATTTATATATTTAAAATTTAGGTCAGGGCACAACTTTATACCCAAATTATGTGCTAATGGGGTTTCATAACTTACCACAATAAAAGAATTCTAAAAATATCAATGAAAACAAAAGTGACACCCTTCTATGAGGAACTGCAGAAGATACCAAATGTCATAGCATAGTATGATGGTGATGTTAGAAGATCTTATTGCACGAATTGGAAACAACAGGATTTATGGGGTGATGAGTAAATTGAAAATTTATTGAAGAAACGCTAATCAACAGGGGAGAAATGCTGATTAATTGCAATACTTACTTTGCACACAAGGTGCACAACAACTTTTACAGGATCGAGCGAAATATCCATGATTGACCACATCACTATAAACAAAAGTATTATAAGACCCAAACAGGTGCTAGACATTTGGGAACTGACCTCAAATATTGGGTCAGACCACAATATGAAACTAGGCCAATTTTTGCTGGGACTGCCACAATACAAAACCAAGCCGAACACGACTGCAAAGACTGAAAAAATTAAGATAGAGTCGTTTAGAAACGACAGCACGAAAGACCTATATACAGGAAACAACTCAATGCCAGAAGGGAAGCATGGAAAAAGTAAAGCGAAGTATAAACAAAGCTGCAGAGGAAGCTCTAGGGAAAGAACGGTAAAAAATGGAGGTGTGGTCACCACACGACTTTCATTTACCAATTTGAGATGTTGCATAGCAACAGAAAACAATGAGTTCTTAAAATTTTGAAAAAAAAATGATAAAAACATGTGTGTAAAATTTATTTTTACACACTTTTGTACTCTTATGTTTTTTTTCATAAACTCAATAGATTTTAAAATATTTGCAAAAAACTTAAAAACCTCACCATTAACCTACCACTTCCTATTTTTGGATTTTAGCCAAGTCACTGGGAACTCCCAATTTTTGTTAAAAGCTTAAATATGAATTTTTGGGACGATCAGTTTAGCCATCTGGGCTGTAGAGAGAACACAGACACACACACAGACAGACACACAGACACCACTTCGAAATCAACTTTTTCTAAATGAGGGAGGTCAAAAACGGATATTTCCGCAAAAATCTCGATTTTGAAAATTGTCGCGATTACTATACT